>JAQFZW010002459.1:0-17249 GCA_034687055.1 Heteromurus nitidus | reverse complement strand
CTATCTAGTCGTGCGGGGACATTCTTCAAGTTTACCCTTTCGCTTTGGAATCCCGAATTTCCAAACCTGCCTCGAACATATATTTGGGCGCTTTCCTTTTATTATTCACATTTGCTTCGTACTTTCTCAGTGTATGCGACAAAGTTGTATGTTTCACTCATAAGACTTCTTCATCACATGCTCATTACACTGACAACTCATAATATAAATATACACCTCATTTTTATGAACATGCGATACCTGAATATATTCAACTCCTTCTAACAAGCTTGTGAGGTGGAAAATTACTATGCATAACCTATAAATTCGATTAAATATAATCTATTATTATATTATCTATCGGATGGAAAGTAAAGAAAGATAGATGAATTTACTTATTTATATGCGTGTGTTCTTCAACCAAAATTGCTCAGTTGGTACAGAGGAAAATGTATGTGTACCTACCTACAAGGGAAAACTTCGCAGTCAAATTTGATTTGATGCAATGGATTGCATGCGACACCCGAAAAGAAATGTCCCTCACTGATGTCTACTTCCTTTCCCCCTTGAAACATGCAACTTTTTTACCTGCTCACTCACCCACCTCATTTCAAAATATATGTACTAGTGCGTTGCACAAGCACCAACTGCTTCACACAAAGAGACCACATTACCGTTTAATTCTCACTAAACATACCTCTATCATCAGCAAAGCTTAAAAAGAATTCATGGTTTTTATGCTTGTGTGGAGCAGGGTTACATGTATACCACATGAGTTGCGCTGAAGTGCTTGCCTGACTTGAGAGGACATCCGTCTATCTCCTATCCGTCCGCTCCCTCTTCCTTTCCAAGTATGTAACAAAGACGGTGTAATACAATAGGTATTACTTGCGTCAGCATTACTACTGCCATCACAAATAAAACTACGTTTTTGCATTTGCTAATACCCCACTTATAGTAAAGCGACACAAAGACGAAAAGACAGGGTTGAGAGGACCGGTGTGTGTATATCTACCCTTCTTTTTTCATTTCCCCTGTCTGGTAGAGTGTAATAGGAGCAATAAGAGAAAATTTCACATTGCATGGCAATAATCCACTTGAGAAAGAAGAGAAATGACAATACGTTATATTACGACAGACAACTTGAGACAAGGACATGCAAAACCGATATAATTTTAACAAACCACCAACCAAGTCAACTCTCCACAAAATATGTGAATGCACAAACTTGAGAGAAAACTCAATGGTTCGCCGTAATGGTTGAGCATAATACGCACATATCGTTACTCCGGTGCATATATGATGAATATGCATCATATATACCTTTACAGAAAAACACGAGCCTAAGACGAGCAATTCACTCAATTTTGTTCTCTTCCTTCTCCTTTACTACTTAAAAAGAAAATAATAATGTTCAGCTCGGTAGTACTCCTCGTCTCTACATCACTGCCTTCACTGCTCGCAACTTAACTACAAACAAAAGTCTCCGGATAAAGCAATAAGACACGTTAATAGAGGAGAGAAAAGTAGAGACAAGGAAATTGGACTTGTGTCTCTTTTTTTACTTTTTGTCAAACACATGCACAAGAGTTACTGGATGGAAGGTCTAACTGAACAAAATGCCAGTGCTAGTTGTGTACGTAACGAACATGCTTGATGGTAGGTAGAGAGATAGCAAGAAAGTTAGCTCAGCAACCATCAGTCAGTCACTTCTCTTACCGTTTTTGTTCCTTCGTTATTCTGACTTCGTGTGTGTAGTGTGTACTTTTCCACTTGGTATGAAAAATCTATATACAATGTCGTGTTGTGTTATATCTCAATAGCATGTTAAAATACCCCGTACAATAGGTGATGCTTTGAGCACAATATTTTTACATTTCTACAGGAATGAAATGAGAAGAATAACTTCCAAAGAATATACGATGGTGAGATATGTGGCAGATTATCTCTTACCGTGAACGCAAGTACATAATTTTTCTTGAGGTTCTCTTCAACATAAAAAACGCTTTGATGGCTTATGAACATGATGGCATTATGTAAATACATAAAAGCTTGCCAACAACACGAAAGAAAGATTACTTCATCATTCGTTTAAAAATGGCATCAATGACTCGTCCTCCTCAAAACAAACAAGTCAAACTTCAATCACATACGCACACATATCTGAGGGAGCAGAAGGGAATTTTTAAAAATTAACACAAAACTAATAATTTACGTTCGATGCATTACGCATTACCTAAAACGCTTCAAATGATCATGTGCGCATGCAATCTGGGTGGAATTTAACTAACTGGCGAAGACTACGTAACATTATGTGATTATGGGCGAGTAGAAGATATTAAACAGTGCTTGGAAAATAGATGGAAGGGCTCATTATCAATTTCCGTACGACTGATATGAGACATGAGAGATCTATTTTTTCATTTTCTCAAACACTGATAAAGTTCACATCTTCCCTTATCCTGTTTGCATTTCACTAAGCTGACTCACACAAACAACAAACGGCAGTAATATAGCAATAAAGGATCTGCTGTTGAACTTGAGTTTCATTTGCTCAGTTTCATCTTCCCATGCGGAGGTGTTACGTAAGCTGAGAGCCATATCAGGGTTTGAAAAGATGCGTGAACTGCCATATCCACTTCGAAGTCTCACACATACACATTTCGACGTGTCGTCATTTCATGTACCTGATGGATTCTCAACCTGGCCGAAAAACTATAAGCCAAAAACAAATAGCGATTTCCTCTTTATTATCAGCGTCCGTGTTTCACATTCATCATCGTCGTATCATATAAGCTTGGGAGGAGACAGAGCGCTGTCAATGCCATCTATTTGAATTCATTTTGGATACGACGAGTATATCGACACTCATCTATAATCTGTAAATTGCCAACGTCAGACACGTTCACTGTTCGGAAACAGAATTGGCGCAGCTTCCTGTCTCCGATGTATTTTATACTACGGAAGTTAGAAAGGCTGTAGAGCTAGTAACAAGAACACTGCCCAAAATTTACGCTGGGAGTATTCAACTGTGGTGTATATAATGGTATTTTTTGACAGGTCACAATCTACATTCATGTGTTACAAAAGTGGAAAGCGTCATCAATATATTGGTGACACAAATCAAAAGTTGCCATCCACGCTGACAGCAATGAGAAACAGAAGTGTGTAAACGGAGAAATGCATAAAGACCCGTACACGGAACACCATTACAACACTTTCTGTGGTCTTTGACAATAATCATATTTCAGAGGACCACAATTCAATGACTTTGCATTTCCCCTCTCACTTGAGTGCTTTAATTTCTTTTTCGCCAGGAAATCTTTCCATCATAGATCATATCCGAAGAAATGTCTTATAGTTTCAAACTTTCTTCACGCACAAGGATACAGATATTAGCGAAATTGTAGACACGTGCAAGAAGTAAAGGAAGAATTCGGCAAAGTTTGGATAGAGCCTGAACTTACCAAGCCATTTCTTGTCACAATATGTACCTTGTCTCTGGTATTCTTTCATTATTCTTTTGATTTCAAAGGATGTTCCTTATCAAAAACTTTTCTCGGAGTACTTGGTTCTTGGTCAAAATATGCAATAGATTAAATATTTCCCACAAATGGTTTTGAGGGAAACACTTTCGATTAAAACATCTCAGCCAAAGATTTCTATATTATACAAGACAGGCAGAACCAGTATTCACTTAAGTTCCTTATAAATTGTGTACCGAGCCGACGAGTATCGTGAGTTGAGTTGGTGTAAATACTTATGAACACTGTTGTAACAGTGGGACGAGCATTTCACGAAGGGACTGAAGTAAGCAAACACAAAATGGGTTTCTTTCTTTGCTCAAACTAACCTTAAACCACAAGTAGAGTTAGCTCTTCTCTGCTACCATTACGTTGCCTTTTTTCTTAAAATCTTCCACAGTTCCACGGCATTTTTATGAGTTACTTCAAATAAACCTAAGCGCCTAAGCCCACCGGCCTTTCATATAACCTAAATCTTTCTGGGCATATCAAATGAAACTGGAGAAAAATAAACTTGTGGAATACTGGAGTCGAGTACCTCCCCAAGTATATACTATGCTATATCAGGAGTTTTGTAATGTTACTCCGCTATGCACCTTAGTCGTTAATGATTAATGGTGGGTAAGCTCATCTTTCTATTTTCCACTTTTCACTTTCCGACAAACGGTCTGTCCTTTCTGCAGTATTAAACACCGTTGATACGTGGGGCGCATCCTATATAAATTTGCCTTATATACTGCCTGAAACAGATGAACCTCCCTACTTACGCAGAGAGAACAAACGCGAGTATCTTAATACCCTTTCCATGTCATTTTATTCCTCTAATCTCAAACCATTTGCTCGGTTTAAGTTTACACAGTTCTTTACATAACCTGCAGTTGATTTGAATTACCTATCAACGAACCATACCACACCATAAGAGAAAACAAAGAAGTGCATAAAATTTTATAATAAAAAAACGCGTATACCCAATACCCAAGCAAAATCCTAGTTAACTATATAGGCCTTGTCTATTAAAGAAAGGCATTTACAAAACTTTTTTTAATATTCGTAGTGCGATAATACTGGTTGGTGGCTGGTGGTAAAAGCTCACAAGCGTAACCGACCACAAAAACGAAACGACATTAGGTTTGTAGTAAGGAGTAACTATTATATGCTGCGTTGCTGACGCACTCAACTTGCTAAAATATATAATTGCTTGCGACGGCTTCTCGTTCAGTGTATCTCAAGTATTTTAGGCAGACATATTTACAATTTACATATACGCCAGCTTTCAACTCTTTCGTATAATACACAATAGGCATGCAGAGCAATATTGGTAACAAATGCATATATGTACGAAGTTTTGTAAAGTCAATGTCTGACAATGTACGTCACTTAAATCCATAGATTTGGTATTATTTATATTTTCATACTTTCGTATATCCTTCACAGAATATCTTTTTATGACCACACACTTCATCATCATGATGACGGTCAACAGAAGAGACGGTGATAAATAACAGACGAGAAGATGAAACATCCGCTTGATAAAATACAACGACTCATTCTTCCTCACCTCAATTCTGTGTAAACCATTTAGAGATAAAAAATGTCGCCGTTCGAACATGCAATATTACACGGATAACGCTTTATGCTTTCCTAACGCCGTAGTCATTAAAAGCTTCAAAGAATTCTATGAAGTCGAAATCTCTAATCTGCACTGGTCTGGTACGATATGGCGTTTAGGGGAACAAGCGAGTTCACTAATGATTATTCATTCAGGTAAACAGTAACCTCTATCTGCACTTGCCCCTTGTGCTATATCTGTCTACACAAATATGAAAATTGCCGTTTATGAACAATCTAAAATAAAATATCAAGGGTCCTAAAAAACTTATGCAAACAGTTGGGCTCATTAGTACCATCTACTATCTACTCTCTTATAGGATATGGATTGGAAATACTGAAAAATAAATGCACACTTTTCTAGTGTCACTCACATCACATACTGCGCGTCATATCTAGCGAAAAACGTTTCCAAGTAGAGTTCAGTCAAAATGAGAAGTAAATTCGCGTCTTACCATTTCATAGCGCTACGCACTAACTAAAATAAATATACCGTATATTTCCCATATTTTTCGTACATAAACTAAATACGTAGTAGTGGCAAAGTGGTTAAATTTCCCTTGCTCATGTATGTTCCTCAACCCCTCCCTCACACATCACGCATAATATTCAAGCAGTGTCATTGTTTGGTGCATGGTACACCAACGGAAAATCCGGTACAGCACACTTCGCTCTGCTACCTGCTACTGCACAAATGAACAGATGTAAAACGTATTGTTAAGAGTTGCGAGAAGACTTAAATGAGACGAGTGCCAGAGCTGGTTGTTTGGATATCTGTCCGCTTACATACGCTAGTAAAATAACTGCCTTTATGCACAGCGGTGATTTAATGTGCAGGTACCTTTGGGATGGGGTAAGGTACAAATTTGAATTTTAAAATGTTCATGGCATGAAAAAAGCTCTTGATTCGGCCTTTTGTACTTTTTGTGGAGTTGATGAAATGCCGAGAATAACAATGAGTTTTAAAAAGTCATTCCCTGAACGTGCATACGGCTTCGTGTCATTTGGAATTGTTACGGATGGGATCGTGTTTGTGTATGGTGCACAAACAGGGAGACATTTCCTTCTTAATAAATTCAGCGTATAAACATATTGCAGTTCAATGCCGGCACACAGTGTGACATTCGTTTTTTATTTATTTGATACGTTCAATGACGTTTAATAACTAGGGGCAAAATGATTGGTTTAACTGCAAATCCAATTTATGTGCGAATCTTATAAGTAAACAGTAACACCAATACAGGTGTAAACGAAGATCACGTTCATCAAGGGTGCCTACTTCGCTGAAATGCAAATTTAGCAGAAATTGTGCTTTCACGCGAAATAAAGGGATTCTCGTCAAAGGGGAGAGGAAATACAAGGAGTAACGACTGTGTACTACAATGAAGCTTCGCAAAAGCCTTTAATTTCAAATACTTCCGTTATGCAGCCCTTGCTTTGCGTGTTCCATCTTTTTCGTATACATACATGGTTAATATCAGCCTGTTTATTCATCTTGTGTGCTACATATATTATTACTTTCAGTAGCTTGGACCACCTGGCAGGGTCAAATGCTACAGCACGTAACACTATAAAGAGGCAAGAGGCATTATATTCATAATAATGGTGTGTCAAGTAAGTTGTCATAAAATCCCTTATGATAGTGCTCTTGTAACTCTGTGGGCAAGAAGACAATGTGCCACACAAATAATATCTATGCTTTCAAAACTTGAAATATAACTTCTATCATTTTCTATGTTGTTCTGCTTTGTACGGATTCATACTAATATTTTCCAATGGGATACGTGTGACAGATATTTCGGTTACGTTTACATAAAACTCACTTTCAGTAAATTGTTTCCAAATCATGGACATAATATGATAATCAAAAATAGCTTGGACTAACTCATTCATCGATTCCAAACACTTCATTCGCAAAATTAAACTTGGTACTCGATATTGAAAATGCACAAAAATATATCAACTACAGATAAACTAAACCAAAAATTCATGTAGGAATTTCTTCGCTGAACTTAGGTGTACAAGAGATTCAAACTTCTCTGGTTATGCTTACAAAGCGATTTCGTAGAACAGTGTACAATAGAAATAGTGAAATACTGCAGACAATGCAATGCTAAGGTTGGAATCGTGTCTTTCTTTACAGCAGTATGGTAATGAAAGTACTTCAGTTTAAAAATATACTCGATTTTTTAGTTATCCGAAACCGAACACTCCAAAATATGGCATGTCGGCTATGCAATTTCATCACAAGTCACAACTGCTTATGAGTCATAACAATTATGAAGGAAATATCTCCCACAAACAGAAGGAAGCATTCGAATGGGAGTATTCCTCTCGACTCTCGAAAGAAGTAAAAACGGTTTGAAACATTATGCCGAACGCAAGGTAACATGCATGGCATGGTGAACAGAAATGTCGACATTTACATGAATGCCTACGGTGTTATAAGACAATGTATCATATTTTGGATAGGTACATAAGATAGGTGCATGTATTCATTCAAAACTAACATTTCGTCTTATTCTGTTGTGAGTGACGTCTAGTTAGAATGATGCATGTTATATGTTGTGCCCAATACAGTAATTCATAAAACCCCTGTTCTAACAACGATATGAGACAAGAGTAGAATCGTGGAAAGCCCAGGAAGGCGGACGAATGCCTCTCTTTACCCTGCACTTCACAATGCAACCGGATACCTATTTAGAGCAAGTACCTACTTTTGGAAAAAACTTTCCTGCATGCATGCGTGCAGCCGTAAGCTCCGTTTTCATCCTACTCATGACATTACCCCATTCCTGTTCAACTCAAAGAGGAGCAAGTCAAGAGTGAAAGGGAGGAGTAGGTGGTTCATCATCATATTATGCAGTTAGCCACAATAATGATTGCTTCACATAACGAATAAATTGACATTATGAAAACATCGGGGCAATATTCAGCTCGAGTCGAGTTGCGTAGCGGTGGGCATTAATATTCTTCATATGTGATTTCTACAGACATATCGCTCATCAGTCCGGAAAAAGACAACGCTTGATACAATGTGATGTATTGGCAGTTCCAGATGGTCAGGTTGTTTATGTCTACTCAGAAGAAGGTGGTTATCCCGCAATTGTGACTATTGCGACATCACAATTACATTCTGACGAGTAGACTTGAAATATGTATGTATATAATATGGATATAGCTATATGTATGTACATTTGCATACTCGGTTGGGAGGAGGAGGCTATCAAGTAGAATATATTGAATAATGAATCCGTAGGAAGTAAATTAAGTACTTAGAAAAGACAAAAGGCATGCTAGTTGGTTCCAATTGAAAGCACGACAACAAGAGTGAAAAAATAAGCACCAGTTCTCAGCACATTGTATATCTCACATTCATATGAATGAAATGTGCACACTAGCGTACATATATGTATGTGCATACTTGAGTGAATTGTTTATACGATTAGTGGATTTTAGTGCTACGCTTATAAGGCTTGGTAACATCCTCTATTACAAGCCTTTCATTTTCAACTACACTGTGTCGTCAGTCACAAGTCAAGGAAAGATAATGACAAGAACAATACGGAGTCTTCAATTCCTGATCGCACGAAACTTGAACTGAGCTGGACTTTCTCGGAAACCGCATGAGAAAGACTTGCAGAAGTCTATATTGAAACACGTACAGTTCCTTCTCACCTCGAATACGTACGTTATAAGTACACCATGCGCAACATCACATTTGCAGGCTTTCTTCATACACTTCCATCAATGCTACCACCCTAACTATATGCTGAAGGGGAAATAGATGAATTTTCTTAATTAAATATGCATAATACAATATGACTCCGGAATTTGCTTTTTCCCAAGCATAACTCATATGTATGAAAGATACATACTTTATCCGACTTTGCGGTATCCAGAACGAACAGCAAGCCACAATAAGGAAGGACATACGTATAACACTAGCACCTAAGCAAAAAATCGGAGGGGAGAATATCTTAGATCGAAGGTAAGTAAGAAGCTGTGAAGGGTTTTTCACGGATATGGGAAATGATGTCTGATATGGATTGAGTATAAGTATAAGTTTCACATTTAGGCATTTGTCAGAATTTATAGTTTTTAACGTGCGTACAGATATATTTTTCCACAACGTCTGTTGACCGTTGCCTCCCGTTCGAACACGAACAATGCTAGAGAAATTCTTATAAATTTACTCATAGAGAGTCCATGTTTTAATAATTTATTATGATATGATATATATGAGCAATGCATAAAGCAAACGTGGGACCGCTATATGAATCGATGTGTTAGCGAAGTACACGTACAGACCGATTCCGTCCGGTCCTTCATTCTGAACTTTATCTCGCAATTCGATTGCAAATTATATCTACTGTGTACCGTGTTATTGGTTCTATTTATTTCCTAAACATTTCATACGCTACGGACGTCATAAACGCTTTTGATAGCTGTTCATAGCATTTACAAGAGGTATATTCTTGTATCAGGTCGATTTACTGCCGTTCTTCCAAATGTAGAATTTTGTGTTCAAACTTTCTTCAAGAGAAAGCAAATCTCTACTTTCACATCAACGTGGGTATACTCGGTATACTAATAATTTTACTCTTAAACGATAGAACGAAACAAAATTTGGCTATTAATCTGATTTGAAAGAAAGCATCCTAAACGTATTTGAACTGTTGCTGCATAAATGAGATCCTAGTTTATCTGTATGCAACATTACCCGTGGATCAAGTTATCTGACCCTCGGTTTACCACCTTCTCTAATCGTGATAAAACGGATATCCTTCATTAAATACCCTCATGCGTTCAAGGGGGAGCTTCTCACTTTAGCCGGAGTCGATGAAGATATGTTCAGACTATGGTTGCCTGATTGAAATCATTTGGGACGGCAACAAAGCCGTGTCGATGCTGCTGATGAGTAATTTAGAAGCAACGATTTTTCAACAGCTTAACCGATTGATGCTAGTACTGAAGCAGTGTAATATGTATGTAGTATGCATATAAATACCACTGCAGTGCAGTGTCTATGTTGTAGTACTGATGGTTAGATAATAATGATTACCCATGTACATAAATGTATGGATGTAAAGATACTTACTCTGAGGTCGATGATGATGCTACTGCCATTGGTGGTGGCTCTGACGCTAAAGGAAGCTGACTAGATTGCTGGTTAGCAATTGCTCAGTAGTAGGATGGACGACGAGCAGCAGGAGTGCGGAAACAACCAGCTACGATCAGGATCAAACCACAACTAACAAGAGCACAATATAAGCGCACCTGCTAATAACATACGAGCGTCCGTCCATGCAATCGCTACTATTCTGCCGTAAGTGAAGTACTAGTCACTCACAAGTAGAAACAGCACACATGCCACGTACAAAATCAAGTAAGCCTCACGTACGGAGTCGAAGAGAACTCTGGCTGTATCGGAAGCAACGGTTGCCTATGAATGCAGCCATGTGTTCCCATCACTGAATCTTGCTATATGCCTCAGTCAGACTCAGACTGCGAGTGCACACATCCCCATTAGATCCCACACGCCTGCTGTGAGCTATGATACTAACTATCTGGTTTGTAGGATATATAAGAAGATGAAATCAACACAACGTTTTTGAGTTGATGGAGGTGGCAAAGCAAGAAAAAGAACATACACACGGGTAATATACCAGACAGGTAAAGCAGGTTGCTTGCTCCGTTTCTATTTTTCCACTTTATCAACGAATGCCTGCATACATTTATTGACAACGTAGGTTTAATACATTTCAATACTTCCAATTGAGGAAGAAAGAGTGCAACTAGCAAAGGTGAAATTTACTTTCTTTACTTAAGAAAGAAATCATGAAATGGTAGAATGGGGTCCGTCTGTGTAAACGCATTAAATTGCCTCAAACAAAAGCAAACGGAGGAAGTGATTCCGGCAAAGATTTTTTTCTGCATCACACACTCCCTCGCTCACACCTCGCCAGCATGCAATACAAGAAGTCTTGCGTGTTTTTGAAAGATTTCCTCATGTTCTAGGCATCAATGCATGCATAATAAATAGCTAGCATGGTCTAGCAATAACTTATGGCTGAACTCTTATGAAGCTTTGCATCTTGCTACCATCAAAGGAATAACCTCTCCTCTGCACAAAAAGTGAAGGAACATTATGGTATAACGCGTTCCATTACAACTTCGTTTTACTGCCTCAAAATTCCCTACTGCCTCTTTCTGTGTGTAAGTAGACTGTCAAGGTTCAAATGTCAAGAGGGATATTCCTCTACCGTTTCTCCTCTTTCGTGAGAAATGTCAGAATAAAATGTGCGTGACAACTCCTACCATGGGCGGATGTACAATACAGAAACATCTTCCATGCCAAGTACTCTCTGCCCTTGCTCCCTGATAGTTCACATAAATTAACGAGGTAACAATACAATGATCAGACGCATTATTCTAAGTACTCTAACAATGCGATCTAAGAAGTATTGATTCGTTGTAACCGTGAATTACAATTATTCTCTAACTACGTAGTAGCACCAGTGTGCTCGGAAGAAAACAGAATTATCGACTTCTATATTTACTATAATAAAGTAAAAACTATACATATTGCGTATTTTTTCTCAGACAGATCAATCACACACGCTCCGATAGTTTGCTGAAACCTTTCGTTGTATTGCGAAATCGGATGTATCAAATTCTAGGTATCCATGTCCGATGTAAGATTTGTACGAATGTAAGGTAATTTCTAAATTTTTAATCCACGTGCAGCTGGCACGGCATGCGTAAGCGAAAGTGGAAAATGCGAACTTCGTCATTCGATTCATGCATGTGCAGATGCCGACAGGAGAGTTTCCTTGAAGCGCTGAAGCTTCATCGGCGACCAATGGAAGTATTTTCACTCTCACCATTCAGGACGCGTTTTCCGTTTTCTTATGCTATTTCCGCTTTTCTAAAGAAATAGATATGCGCATATACCTACCTATACCAATATATGTGCATATTAAATGCAGGTTGAAACTGTGCGATGCCCCATCACATCCGTACCGGCCACACCAACACCTTGCATGTATAAGAATAAGAACTGAATGTAGAAGACCGACGGAGCGAGCGTGAGTAGTAACAGAGTTGTGGCACAAAGTAACCTGCTATTTGCCATACCTGTTCCGGCTGTAGGTTTTTTGCCACCACATGCAATTTACACTTCGCTATTTTATGTACTCCTTTTCAGCAACTTCACTTTGCCACATTGACGAGGAACGAGCGAACTTTCGAGCCTCGCTTTAATAAAGCTTATTAAAAGTATCCTGTGGAAGAAGAGGAAATACTCTGCCAGCAACCGAGCACCTAGCGCGTCTCAAGCATGTGCTTTGCGCTAAACGTTTATTTCATACACTCGCTCGCACACTTGGTTTTACTTTCTCTTTTTCATCTACATCACATACCTGTTTTCTTTCCTTCTTTTCCGCATTAACAAGCAATTTTTCTTTGATGCACAAGAGACGGGAGAGCAATAGAATCACAGGAACAGACTCAAAGTTATGCTCCTCGTGTTAGTGTCCTCGTAAAAACTTGCGCTTTTTGGCTCCTTTCCTTTGACTCATTTGGCTTGCATTTAAACCTGATAATAATGTACCGGTAGGAAAAGTTTAGTATGCTACTTTTACTAACCTATACAGACCACTTCGTTTTACATTTTTCCAAAAAAGTACATTGGTTTGGGAATACCAACTCCCTGGAACAAGAACTTAACATTGAGATGGAATACACATCTTTGTTTTGGTTCCTAATTTCGGGTTAGATAGCAAATCGCGAAAAACCGGTTCAATTTCTTCGAACTTATATAAGGTTCTCTTCTGTTACATTCAAGTTATATGTAAGTACGCAATATAGCTATCAAAGCTTCTTATGCGTCTTCGTTCGAACTAATGCTCAACATAAGAACTTAGCACTGGATCCAGTCATTTTTGAAGTGTAATATGATTCCATAATACACAATTTGCAACTTTCGTTCTAATCCAATTAACATACGAACATACATACAAAGATTGATCCCATCAATAAAGTCATAATCCTGATCTCATTATCCCCCAATTCAACCTAACTTTTTCATAAAATGAGAGTAGACTGCTTCACCTGTATCGCGTATTGCATTGCTGTTTCGTCAGCACGAATTTGTGACTCAAAAATACAAAATACATGTGACCAATAAGCCAGACAACATGTACAACCAAAGTTAACCGAACGTAAGCATATATCGACGTGGGTTTACTTTACATCTATCGTGGTAGAAAGAATTCCCATTGTGTAGTAAGTCTGGTTCACTTATAATCACAAGTGTTAAGAATGCACAATGCGTGAAAGTTTCCCTGAGAAATATGGGTATGCTGAATGATAAGCAATTCATTTCATATCGTCGGGATGGTAAGTTTGATCCGTACCATGGCTGTAGCATGTAGCAGGAAAATATTCAACAGCGATGATGCAACGCGAATTGGAAGGGAAGGAACCTCTGCGTCTGACTCTTTCACGTCCATTGCTAATCCACTTTGAAGCACTAACGCTAAGTTTTTTGTGGCTGGATAGCTAGGCCACGTACACATAAGTGAGCAAACAATCCGACATGACTTCGACAAGTGAAATACCTCTCCGAATATCATTATAACTTCCTAGCAAACCGACGTCACTTTTCCTCTGCCATTCAAGCACACAACCAATATTTTAGTAAGGTGGAGTGGATGAGTAGTGGAGGTAACACTTCTTACTGTATTGTATTTTCATGGATATGAAGAATTCAAGTACTTTGCTGCTCTTCTGGCATGTACCATTCGCTTTATACAACCCCACCTATTACTACTTACGAAGAGGTTTGTGTTTCATACAGAAAATACAAACCAATACATCATGCCCAAAATTCTCTAACCATCGCCATTACTGAGAGTAGTAGCACAAACGAATATTATAGGCATTGATTCGAAACTTCATGTAACATGAGGATCTAGATACTTTCGTTACATTACCTATGCAAACGTCAGGCATTTGCTCTAATCTAAAAGCTCCTCTTATTTTCATGGAATAGAATACAACTCACGTTCTTTCCAAAACTATATATAATCTGTATATTTATATAGCATAATATACATGAGTCGGGATGAACTCGCGGGTGCCGTGTACCAAAAAACCAAACGCATTTATGTGTGGTGTGTACTGTGTACCATATGTGTACTCGACGAATTTAGCAAGTATAATAGTAGTATCCGTATAACCACAGTAGCAAGTAACCAGTGCCGAGTAATCGATTCTAGATTCCATATCGTTATATTAATAAGTAATGGAAGTTTCGAGGTGTGGGTGGTAAACGGAATTACACGATTGTTTTAAACAGCTGGATTTTAAAATGTTTTATGGACAAACGAATAATAGATTTATGTAGGCATCTCTATTACAATAAAATTCATCGCATCAAAGAAATATTATGTAACATACACAACTACACCACATGCCGTTAAAACCTACATGCAAATTAATATCCTTTCTAAAATGAACAGTCGGAGGCTATATTCTCGGATATTATTAACATATTTCCAACTCGAAATAACAAGGGAATAAAATGTACAAAAATATGTATGAAGTGAATTTCATTCATTCCAGCTAAACTACGTCATTAGTAATGCAAAATGAAGAGATTATTGGTTTATGTAAAAATAATGCTAGTGAAAACAGTGAAATTAAATACCGACCCTTAATCATAATCTCTGCCGATAAAATGCACAAAACTTTAGAGAAATGAAAATCTCTTGGTAGCAGGTAAAAATTAGTAAATTCAATACCAACAACATCAAAACTTTATGCCCTAAGATTTACTAAAATCGTCATTGCATGACTTTTACAGGTAAGCTTTTGCTTCGCTCATTATTTGCAATAGTGACCAACCAACTTTAACCTGAGTGATTTTCAAAGTGATTGACTTTCCCAAAACGCAGACCACAGAAACATTTCGACAATGCAATTGGTTCATGAGTTCATGACTATCATGACCCACGCACATCGTGTCATACTCTGTGAAAAACTTGTGAGTGTGAATCATCCGTTTTCTGGAAAGCTTGTCCAAACATTAGGTTTGTCTTTATACAATACCAATACCGTCATTCGTACAGCTAATTATGTAGAGAAATGGTCTCGTGGTTCCAAACAATGAAATCATGAAAGATCACCACCGCGGACACGACACAATGCGATGTAATATGCTATGTTTTTGATAAGTAAACCAGGGTTTACACGGATGGTGAAACCACATTTCATGCCTAATGCGATTTTTCCAGTTTGGGACACTTCATTGTCAACACAGGAGGATGAAGTACCATATAAGAAGGTTCACAAACCCTGCGTAGTGCGTAAAACCGGATACGGGCTCACGCTCAGATACATAAAAATACATATGTACCCTAATGAATGACAATGGCAATATAATTTAAAATAACTACACTATATATATCAGGAAATTTCACTGATAGGGATACACACACATTTAAGGATGTAGTAGCCACGCCAAAATGCACAGCGTTGCATGATGATGGGCAGCGGAGATGTGGACACTTGATAAATGAATTGAATTTTAATTTATAGAATTATAGGGGCCCATAAAAATGTTTCAATATCCTTCCCGTCATTCCATGAATTGCATAAATATGTTACCAGCTCGGTCTGCAACAATTTCAGTTTTAGCAAAACAAGGATTTATGCTACACATAAATATGCATTGTATGTACTTATGTATGTGGCGAATGTACATGTGATTACTAGTAATATGTAATTACAATATATATCACGATTCTTGCTTTTCTTTCTAGCTGAAAATATGAAACCATAATGAATGTAGCAGAAGAAAAAATCGACCCAAAGATGTATTTGGTATAACATATATACGATTTACAGTAATGTATCAAATAATTGCATAAAAACCAAAAACTTAGTTGACTTACCGTCACGAGTTTGTCGATTTCCTTTTGTAGTTCCACATTTTTTTCCTGCACATGCACATGAAAACAATAAATAGTCAATATTTTGAGCCCTGATTTTATTGAAAAGAATTCCCATCCTTCATTCTTAACATTAACGCTATATATTATTATCATACTAGTTAGATTAAATTAGCATGTGAGCAGAACTTACGTCTTTCGCTACCAAAAGTTTCTGATATGATTCGACCAGTGTTTTGTTTTGTGTATCAAGCGCGTCCGACTTTTCCTTGAACCCTGTAGAAAGTAGCTGAAGGTGCTCTATCTGAAATCATACATACGTAGATACACAAGGTTGTATATTAATTAATTAATATACCCCCAATATAACCAATAAAATTATTACAAATTACAACGAAATATAGCAGTAACTTTGAGAGGGGTATTGTGATACGTGATAATGAGAATTCTTATAACTTTAGTATATAGTTTCAAATTCAGCTCATAGGCATATTTATCATCACGAAGATTTCAATTATCACTCAATCAATAATGCTATGCAATGTAAATTGACACTACTTAAAGACAGGATAGCATAATACGCACATATACAACAAAAATTATATATTGTATTTATAAGTAGTATCTCTATATGTATAGATACTAGATACGTGCGTGCCTGCCAATTGTAATCAGTTACATCGAAATTATCCCGTTCGTGTAATGAAGCCGAAGTGAAATCTCAATTAATATAGTTTGTTTCACTTTGCAAAACGTTTTGTGCAAAATACTTTTAGCAAATTCGTAGATATCAAGAAGGTGGTTTGTGTTTCACAATATGAAGCGTTTTATTTATAAAGATCCACAATGCATGCGCCATAC
Source organism: Heteromurus nitidus (assembly GCA_034687055.1). Lineage (NCBI taxonomy): Eukaryota > Metazoa > Arthropoda > Collembola > Entomobryomorpha > Entomobryidae > Heteromurus > Heteromurus nitidus. Next base: position 319 of record JAQFZW010002459.1, on the reverse strand, counting down.
ACTGATAGTAAGCACATCATACATAAAACGGCTTGGCTTAAACTTTAGGATAAAGCTTACATAAACATGTGTGCAAGGAGCGAAAAAGCTGATCAAAAATTGCGGTACAACAAATTGGTAAGACGCCTCTGGGTAATAGCATCTAACAATCTAAGGATAACATATTAATTATAATTGTAGCTGTGCCTGAAGATCAATTTCAATTGACACCTACGGTAAGAAGTCATTCCAGATAAAAATGGATTGGCCAATATACATCTCTACCTTTACAAGGCACTATACGTGTACTTGTGTACGGCGTAAACACTTGGATGTAACC
>JAQFZW010002458.1:0-17249 GCA_034687055.1 Heteromurus nitidus | reverse complement strand
GCGCGTCTATATATATATATATCGTTCACTCTCTCTTACTCCATGCAACAAACAACCACGACAAAGAAATCATTTGTGGAGAAAATCAAAAGAGCTCCCTTTGCAATTAATACGACAGAGAGTGAAATCGTATGTTCACCAATTAAAGACCAACGGCCTTTTTTGAAAGCTTCTCCGCGTCCGTCATATATACTACCTCAAACGACAAAGTCATCATTGGAACGCGCGTTTGTTCTTGTAGACACCTTCTTCCTCTCACTGCATTGTCGCGCGCGTGATAAAAAAAGTATATATTATATCATCGTATGTACTTTTTAATTTGTTGAGTGAGAATAGATATATAGTCAAAAAAATATATATTTGTAGAGATTGTTTCCTGCGCCTGCTAATGAAGAAACAATTTATATCCTAACAAAAAAATTTGCAGTTTACAGCTCGAAACTATACTTCTCAATGTAGGGAGGAGATTAAAAAACCGTATACAAGTCTCATCCTTCCCTTCTATCTCACAGCGCTCGGTTGTTTACAAGCTTTTCTTTGCAGATGTGTACGTATTAAAAGCCATCCGAAGACGTCAAGTTGGGCTAAATGTTGACAGCAATATGTATTTTTCAGTTGTTAGAAAAAAATATCTTCTTTTTTATCTCTCCGAGTAAGATAAACTGTAGTTGAAGATGCGGATCTCTTGGTGAAGTTGTGAGTACACCTGAGAGTGAAGAAGAAGAAAAAAGAAAGATTTAAACAGAAATTTTTGTCTTCCGAATCTTCACATGTAGAATTTTTTAGAACACGTGTTTTGTGGTAATTGTATTATTTTTTTTATTCAATTCTTGTTTTCAAATTGAGCGAGCGAGTACTCGGTGTAACGTTTAAATGATGTGTTCTCTCGGAGAGTTTATTATGCGATGATATTTTCTCCCTCTCTCTTATTCAAATAATATATCCGTCGACACTGCTTAATTGATGATGATGGCAATGACACTGATGAAAATTGCTGCTGGAGGTCTTCTCAACCCAACGAAATTTGGACTAACCACATGTGTGTGGCTTTCACTCTGACAAAAAATATATCATGAGCAGTTAAAATATGTCGATTCAGTCGGTACACAGGTACTGAGATATATAATATATATATTTACATATATTCTTTTTATATTTTTTATATTTTTTTACCGATTTTTCATTCTCTCTCCATCTTTCATGATGCTGCGTGTAGCCCACTAATCTATTCGTTTACTAAAAACTAAAAAAAAACTTGTCTTTTTGCTCCGATGATTTTTTTTAAAACGTAAAACAAATTTTTAAACCAAAAGTTTTTTTTCACTGCTCTTTTTTTGTACTGGGATAATTCTATAAAAAACTTGGCTATGTATCCCTGAAACAAGGAATATTTCAAATGAAAGCGAAATATATATTTAACGCAAGAAATTACAGTTGAAAATTGTACAGAGCCAATGATGTTGTCGGGTAGTTTGTAGATGATTTGTTTGTTGTCTAACGTGCATATGTATATTTATCGTTCTAATAGATAGCCTAGAAACTCTCTAGACACTAGAAAAGTCGAGTCGTCGTCTCTATCTCTATTTCTCTCTGTCTCTCTTCTGATGGCTTTACCATCTTTAACACTCGTCGTTTTTTATTAGTGTACTCGATAACTAGAGCCTATCTAAATACTCATAGCTGACATAGAAAAAAGTCTTGTTGCCATTTAATCTCTATGTATTTTTATATACACGTTCACTCCAAGTTATAGACTATATAACTTAAATGCTAAATAATATTTGCGTGTCTTTTGTAGAGAACTACTACTACCAGAAACATATATTAAATTTCCTTCTGGCGAAGATTAGGTTTCTTTTCCAAGAAAATGAAAAAAGGTCGATTTGCGTTAGGAGTTTGTAGTGAGCTCTTCTGCATTTCTCTAAACACTATTTAATTGTTACATAAATTATCTTTATTGTCTATTTATATATGTCATGTAGACTGTAATCTTAAAGCATATATATTTCTGTTTTGAAAAAAAAATATATGGACGAACCAAAATATGAAGACAGTGAAATCACGGGAGAAAGTATTATATAAATACGTAGTGTCCACACATACACACACACTCTCTCTCTTTCTCTCTCAAGTCAGTTGGTACTGTTGCAAAGCTCTGAATGTGCTCTGAAGCGAAGCCAAGTTTGTAGAGAAGCAGGAGAGCAACAGCAGCAGCTGAACGAGAATGGTGAAGATAAAAAAAGAGACCTTTTTAGACGTGTCGTACCTGACGGGAATATTAGCCACACGTTTTTTGTACAATGATAACACATAGTTGTGATAGAATACTTGTGATAGTCCTCGACTCAGTCTCAAAAGGACCCAAAAACGAAGTCATCATCGCCTTTCTTCTTCTTGTTTCCTACATTTAACTGCTCGTCGCACTCGCCACTTAATGACTTTCCTCGTTGTTCACAAGTTTTCTTCTTTTTTTCGCGTAGGGAATATGAGGGATGATGAAGAAGGGTGGTTGTTGTCCCATGCACCAGAACGAAGAAAAAAGTATCTTTAATAGACACGTTTATCGACGCCTGTTTTAAATTTAATCTTCACTTTCCCCCTTTTATACCATCCTCCTCTATTAACGATTTATCTAGCAGAAGAATGCCATCCTGTTTCCTTGTTCGTGTATATAACCCCCAGCAAAAAAATGCAGAGAGAGAGAAATAGTATTATTTTTCTTTCAAGTCTTTTACCCAAAAATATAGTCTTAAGAGGCGGTGACGAGGTTTCGACTTGAGCAAAACGAGGAATGAATGATGTTTTTGCTCTTTTCTGAGACTGGGTACGAGCGGAAATGTTGATCGTGTTGTTTTTTATATATTTATTTCTTTTGGTGTTGTTGTTGGTGTCTTAGTGTTGAGAATAATAATAATATAATAATATATATATATATGATCAGAGTTTAGTGGGGTTAGTGTGACCAGAACTTGTAGAGACTAGTCCGGATTTCCTTTATCTTTTTCTTTCTCCGTTTAACCTAAACCTTTAAATCATCGTATTAGTTGCCTTGGCGAGTTACATTTGTTTAAATTTCTCTCATGGTGGAGGTGTGAGGTGGTGGATGTGTTTATGTGATGCAGTAAATGCCTCCTTGTAGAAACTTTTTTTAACCAAACTAGAATCTATATATAAACTGGCTAGCTGGCTTTTTCCCTGCTTTTTCTTCTTATCTCCAAGCTTCGAAATAATTCTGTAGTTTATGCTTTCTAATTTAAATCTAACTTCTTACTCTGTATACACGCCAAGAATTGGGCGTAGTAACTTTCGCTTTCTGAAGCTTACTCGAGGATTTGGGAGGCGGACATATAGGGTGAAATAAGATGCGCATCGAAAAGTATATATACTTTTGTATATGTTCGTGTGTATGTGTTAGTAAAATATTATGTCACCCTGACTTTTCTCTCCATTTTCTCACGAGAATTGAGTAAGAGTTTCCTCCTCCTTAGCCTCTCTTCTCTTTTTTGCGAGTTGCTGACCTTCCTTGTTGTGTGTGACCGCTACTCCGACGAACGATGGGTATCAGAAGTAGGAGCACAAAGGGGAATACTACGATTTTGACTTTTTTTTACTTCCTAAGCTTTACATAGCTTTCAATAGACAACTTATTAGATTCGGTTCACCAGACATTTTTTTTCTCTCGTATATGTAAAAAGAAGAAGAGAATAGAGAATGCTCTTTATAACTTTTCCTTCCAAGATTCGTTGCCGACACAAAGACAGTAGCTCACTGCTCTTAAGTCTAATTCCTTCGATATTTTCTTTTACACAGACGAATGTTATCCCGCCCGCCAGCCTGGCTGAAAAGTGTAGTTTTTTTATATATATATTCTCAACGACAACTTTCACTGGAGAAAAGGGAGATGTGTAAAATCTCACGTAGCTTCGCTTTATGTAGTGCTCTCTTCCCACATTTTCCTTTAGATTATATAGATTTTCGAAGAATATCACGCACCCTTTATTATCTGCTTGCTTTAACGGAAACGCACACTTGAGATGGATTCCCCCTTTATTCTTAAATTTCACGAGTTGCCACTGTTATTCTTAAATTGACGAGGGGCTAGTATAGCTTGTCTCTCTCCGTGCTCACAGATAAACGGAGGAGACACTTGATTTTTTTTTCTCGTCAAGAGAGATAGAGAAGTTGAAAAGCAGGAACTGTGCATCACAGATTCCCTCTTCACTTTAAGAAAAGAAAAAAAAGACGTGATGCAAGTCTGTTACAGAAGATACTTTATCACTTTTTCTATGAAGTTTAATAGAATGATGATGCAACCATATTCCTTTAGAAAAGTGTAGGTACACAAAAGCTACTTGAAATAAATTGGACATCGGAGCATATTTTCGGAACTCATTCAATTTGCCTTCTTTTCAGTTGTTCGTCCTTTTTTTTCTCTCTCATGACTAAACATATCATGTGACACGTTTTTTTTGCACATATGCACACGTACTCATCACACATAATGTACGAGAGTAGGAAGAATAGGAACAAGCAGGATCGGTTTACGTTTTTTTTCTCCTCCAATTTTCCATCTTAATATCAATACCTTCTTTTCTTGATCTAGTTTGTGCTGCTTTGAGAAAGAACGGCGGTGTGTAGTATGTTTTCTATATATATCCAAACAGGAAGATGAGAAATTTATTGATTGTTACATTTCAAGGAAGAAGGAGGTGATGTCGATCCAGTCAAAGTTTCTTCACCCTTACTTTTTTCGAGTTTTTTTTTGTGGAGAAAAGAAAGAAGCTCTCTGAGGGAGTCAGAGTGTATGTAGCTAGAAACTCGTATGCAAAATGAGCTCTCGGAATTGATATTCAAGTTGGATTGCTCTGTTATCACACGCTTCCATCTGATTTATGCCGTTTTATTACTTTGAAAGCGTAAATCGTTATCGAGAGTCGTGAGCTAGCTGAATAATCATATTTTTTGTCATATTCAACTGAAAACTGACACACTTGCTCTCACACAAAATGTACTTTCTCATCTTCAATCCTTCCGTTTCTCTTTTTTACTTTAAGCACGCCCATAAAACATGAACTGTTGGAATAAGCACCTATAAATGTCATATGTACTTGGGGATTTTGGTATTGTTCTGAACATGGGAAACACTAGTATTGACAGGGGGTCATTTCTATACTCTGATTGATCAAGAGATAAATCAGAGAGGTGGTAGCGTAAAAAGCCTCTTGAAAAAGCGTAACGTCAAATTGCTGCTGCCAGCCAAAGAATTCTTTTTCTATATATACGCCATGCTTAGCTTATTATTATTTTTAAAAAAGTATAAATTCGTAGCTTCTTTTAATTTTATCCGTAGACCGAGTCCAAAAGTGTTATATCCGCGCGTTTCATGTACCCCATTAGTTCTCAAATAATATAATGTAATCTTCTCCCCGTCCTTTATCCTATTAACTTGGCCATTGTAGATTGTTGCAGTGTAATATGCTCGTGTTGTACAATGTAGAATAGAGTATATAACAATTTTTAAAACTTAAACCAATCGGTATTTACAAGCAGAGCAGAAAAGTAGATATTTTTTTCGTTTTGTAGTTGTTCATTTCCATAGCATATTGTAGAATTTTTTTGTAGATTTGTACCCTGCCCGACGCAACTACATGAATTTAAAAAATAATAAGTAGAATTTTTTTGTGGGAATCGGTTCCAACTGTTTCAAATTTGTGCAAGAAATATACGTGAACTGATTTGCAGTTGTGCTAGACATATTTTATATTATACTCCACCAGTTTCCACTTTAATATTTTTCCTCGCAAAAAATCAAATCCTCTCAGTCTCATAATCTCAATTTTTACTCCCAGATTTTTTTTTCATTTATTTTTTTGAAATCGTTTCGACATGATCCCATTATCAGTAAAATTCCGAAGAAAGGAAAACCCATTGTAATTAACGAATGAAAAAAGCATGCCAGTTGAAAAGATTTTTTTCTTTTGTATTTATTATACAATCAAGTTCAGGGGTTAAGATTACAATAGTGTATACTCTATCAATATATATATATATATACTTAGTTTTAATGTAATTATAAAAAAATGTTGCTAATTCTTATTTTCTAAGGGCGAAACTCTAATCTGAATTTTGTTGTTTTTTACTGAGCAGGTTTCCCCGCAGCAGCTTACGCAGCGTATGCAGCAGGACGTGGCTACAGTGGATATGCTGGATTCGGTCTCCCCTACCCGACAGGTACCCATTTATGTCTACCTTATCCGCTCGACTGCCTCTACTCTATGAAACTGTGAAGTAAAAGATAGGACACAATATTGATAATAATCAGAAATGACTTGAAAGTCATTATTATTAGTCATTTTTATGTCTCATATGATGGCACGGAAAAAAACATTTCGTATTCATATATACTACTTATGCTATACTATTTAAACCAGAAGGAAAAAAATGGAAACGGCAGCGAGAGCTGTGAATCATGTAGCCTTGCAGTAATATATTTACATACACTGTGACATCTTCATGCATGTATCCCGGGTGCAATATGACGACAAGTTTTTGTCCGGCCAAGTTAAGGTTTTCCAGAGTAACTTTTCTCAGTGCTCCATGTATACCCGCCATAAAACTGATGTTGTTCATGACCATGACATTTTTGTGTCATTTCTTCATTTTTTTTAAAAAATTGTGTGAGTCGAATTTTTAAGAAAAACTTATACACTTGATTAGTTTCACATTTGTATGAACGAAGGTAATCTCAAGGAAACTTTCAGTTTTCATAAGTTAACTCTCGATGTGTAGGGAATCATGTTGCAATTTAGCAAAAGTTGCTGCTTTCTCTCAAAAAAATTTTAAAATAATTATTTAATTCCACTCTCCATTTACTCAATGCAGAATATAAATTACAGAGTTAAATTTTATAAAAAGTTTACGTTTCATAATGAAGACAATTAAGTAAGAAGTGTGCGGAGAAAGGAAAATGTCCCGTATTTTTTTGTTATTTTATACAATCTGGAAAACCTTTCCACAGGAATAGTTCAAAGAAAATATATATCAGTACTGATTAAAAAAAGAGTCATGTCATAAATTTTTTTCCTTCCTTCCTTGGACAAAATTCCGTAAGGAAAAAAAGTACATTAAATAAGTTGAACAACTGATTGAAGCAATAAGAACGGTCATTTCCATAGGAACCAGGGAGCAGCTAATAAGATTATACAAGTACGACAACGATTTGTTTGTTACTTAATGAAAAGTTGAAAGGTGAAATGAGCATATATATATATAAAACAAATTAAGGATTTTTCCTGTTAAGAACTTGTAGAGGAATATCGTAGCTTCAGCAAAACAATCGTGATGAGGCTTCCATCAATTTATATAGGGTTGGTATATAATTCTTTTTTTAAAAAAGTGTTTTGGACGGGGAAAATGGAACTGTGCGACAAGCATTTTCAATACTTAAGTTTACTCTCTTCTGTTCAGTCAGTGATAACTTGTAAGGTACATAAAGCTAAAATACTTATATATGATGCAATATTAAGCTAACTTTCTGATTGCATTTGTAAGGTTCATATATTTAAAAAAAAATCGTTGACGGAGTTACATAATGTATGGCTATAATTATTTTACAATTAATTTACCTTGTCATGGTCATGGTATAAGATGCATACTAAGGAAACCAGTTTTAAATTTTACAAAAAAGAATGACAAAACAGTGAACTTGCAGGCAATTACTTAAAAAGTATTTATTCTTTATTCCTAAATTAAATACAACTTGTTGTTACTACACGCGTATATTTAAATATATGTAAAATATCTAATCGTTAGATAATATGATTGTGCTGGATTTTAATATGATTTGCTATATCGTAAAATTTACCAATACTTACGTACGTTAATCATTTATTACGGGGAGAAACAGAGAAATAACTTCTTTTGACACCAGGACTGATTTTCTATATCAGTGTTACAAGCAGCCAAAGAACTATAATTCATATAAATGAACAAAATAAGAAGAATATGTTTTTAGCTATTGTAAAGAATCTATGGAACACAATTTACAGTGATGATATACATGATAATGATTGCTCTTGATGTTAGGCGTGTGTAGTAAGAAGGCAACAACCCACTTGAAAAGGAAAAGAAAAGAATTTTTTGTCTACGAGCGATATGTGCTTTGTAATCCTACGAAGAATTCTCTTGTACATTGTTATCACACTGTGTTATCGTAAATTGAATGAAGATCAATGACAAATGAAGAGAGGGCGAAAAAAAGTAGTTAGAGTATTGATAAATGATATTCCTGGTCAGTTTTCAAGAGAGAAAAAATGCAACAATACAAAAAATATGCATAAATACATATATGCATACATATATACAGATATTTTAATAAGAATGATAATATTTAAATGATAAAATGATAATTTGTAAGGCAGTCAGCAAGTAGTAGTCGTGTATGATGATCTTCAAAATAAGAAAGAAAGAAAACGGGATATATCCGTTTTACTTTCAGAGATGAACCTGTCTCTCTATAAATATATATCTCGTTTAAGTGGTTGAATTTTTTTTTCTGTTGACTCTGTTTCTACGTCTGAAGTTTTGATCATATATAGTTCTGTGGTACGTTTTTAAAATGTAAGAGTGACAAAAAAAACAAGTTACAAGTATTGGTTCAATGGCAATATCCAAAAATAGTGATACTTTTAAACAAGTTACTATTACAGTGAAAAAATATGGAAGATAACAACACAATAATTAATTTATTGCAATCAAAATTTACAGGGAGAAAAAAGAATAAACAGAATACGAAAAGAATCTTTTCAAAAAAGTAGGTTTAGTGAAACAGAAGATTATTTATTTCATAACTGCACTTGTGAACAACTCCGAGTGAGACAAAAGTTATCATGATTCAAACTTTGAGTAGATTTAGTAGTACGGCATCGCGTCTGATATATTTTTTCATACTTTGCTGTGGTAACATAGGACACACATCAGCTTATATATGGGCGTGAGCCTCAGATTGAAATGTGCATTAACCAGAAAATAAATATATCATATCGGAGAAGTCATTAGTATAAAAGTAGCTAGTTTTTTTCCAAGTTGCTGGAGAAAGTCAAAAGGTATAACGCCGCACTTTTACCTATCGCACTTCGCCTACGTGCAGGATCCTCCCTCTGAAAATGTGCACCGAAACCGAGAAACTGTATGTGACCATTGGCCATAGGAGAGAGAAATACCGGGATATGATAATCGGTGTGTTGTCCAAAAAAAATCTGTACATCCTTCATAACCGCGGATCGATGCTTTCTCGATGTACAGTGTGTGTGTATCTTGGGTGAAACTATCATGAGATTTTTAGGAACATGAAATTATTTGTGAAAAACGATCCTGTCACTGACATTGTAGAAGCAATCCATTTCGCCTGTATAATGCACTGTTTTTGAGCAAGACAGATTGAGCTGCAAATTTGCCGTTCTTGCTCGCTGCTATTCCGCTGCTACCGCTTCAAATATATTCAGCCTCTGCCAATGCACCTATAACTTATTTTTATATAAATATATCTATTATAACTGCTCATTCTTTTCTATCATTTTTTAAACAAAAATTTCGCTGTATATACGAACAAGTAAAATACGCATTATTATTTTAGGTGAAGCCGGAATATGAATGTATAATGTGAGGAATGAGAGAGAGAGAGAGAGTAAGCGCAAACAGATTTTCTTATATATAAGTTTTTATGCTGACTTTCCTGCCAGCCATGATTTAACTCCATGATTTATCATTAATAAGGATTAACTACTAAGCTAAAGAATCTGACAGGAGTATGCGGTAGAAGATAATAGAAGAGGCCGGCAAAAGAGACATACACGGTGCATCTCTCTCATCTATTCAAACAAATTAATCATAATGACATGGAAGTTTACGGTCGGTCAGACTTTCCATGTATCACCATGACACTCGGGGAGCTTTATGCCCTCTCGCTCACTGCTCAAATGACGGAAGGGAAAATCACTTGATTTTTTCAGCGCCTCTTTGCATCACACACTACTTACTCCACCACACACACCAAACTCGTATAATAAGTATTCCCATCGAGAGCACACACACGCACGTATCTCACCGTGTCGCTCTCATGCACTAAATTACATTGCAGCCTTGTAAACCACTTGCATTACCACATTTCCACACTTTCTCATTAGAAAAAGAAAACGACGATGTGTGTGTGTGTGTGCATGCATGTTGTACCACGAATGTAGTTAGTGGAACGGAACGGTGTTATCATATATTTTGCAGTTGTCATATGTTCAGAAGAAAAAAAAACTCCTCTCGAGTCATGCAAAGGGATACACACTGACGATATGAGTTGAGAATAAAATGTGAAAGTTAAAGTTACAAAAAAGCATAAGAGTTGAGAAAAAGGGCCGGATTTTGGCAATGGATTGTGGGTTCGAAATGAAAATGAAGAGAGCAAGAGAGAGAAAAGAGTTTTTTTCGAAAACATGTGGCCTCTTCCTGTATCTCAGTGTGAGACATGCGTTTGCAGCACGCTCTCAAGTGCATGATGGTATATATTTCATATGAAGGGGGAATCTTGTTCGGTTGCAGACACACACACATTTACACATCCACCACATTATATATTATATCTCTGCGTATATCTACATTGTAATGTGAGGGGAAAGATGCATTAATACCGGGCATGCATACACATAAAATATGCTGTTGGCTCGCTGTGTTGGCAGAAAATATGAGCTTTATTATTATTATCATCGTCATCATCATCATCATCTTGTTCATGGTGCTGCCACAGTCAAAAATCGATTTAGAACAGTTTGGTATAATGACGACTAAATGGTCGTTGCTAGCACACACCAAGACCAAGCCACACTGTCATACATCGTCGTATAGGAAATATATAGATATATTTCTGCTCTCTTCTTTTTAAGGTATTTTTGTTGTTTTGTATATTATGGTCGTTGTGTGTGTGTGTGTGTGCTTCCTCCACAATACTGTCTATTCTGCTGAATAAACTTGAAGCTTTTTGGATTTTCTCCCCGTATATTCAAATCGCATGAGATACGCATATAAGCGTAATACAATGGTAACAATAGGATTATAACAGGAGTTTTTTTTGGCTTGATGGTAGTAGCATTGTGTGTGGCTGAGGCAGTTCTAATCATCATCAGAAACAGCAGACTGCAATACTCTCGCTCCGAAAACCCCAACTCTTCTTCTCTCTCACTCGCTCTCTCTTTCTCTCTCCACTTTTCTCCAGCTAATATTATCTGTATGTGTGCTTAGTGCTCATGGGTTCACTCGTCGTATGTATTATCTCAAATGTAACCAGAAAAGGGAAATGAATGAAAGAAGTTATAAGAAGAGTTGATATTTCCAGTTTTGGGAGACAGGCAGAGAGAGAGAGAGAGCCAGCCGTGTGCTTGGCAAGAGCTGTTTTTTTACTTCCCATCATCGTATATTCTCTCTGCATATACACATTATACACTCGCTCTCTCTCTCTCTCTCTCTCTCTCTGGGTTTTCCCCTTTGTCGTAACCATCTAGCGCCAGTCAGGTCTTACATATTTTTCGAGGAAAAAAACAAGAGGAGGTAGGAGTTAGGAGAGAAGAGCGTCTTTGGATTTACGCAAGCAGCGGCAATGACTATAATAATGTACGAGTTGTATATATCCACTACTTTCTCTTCACTGTCTTCTTGCACCAGCACACGAACGTACATAATACGCATAGATAGACACATGCACACAAATTCATTCTCTTTCCCTCTTGCTCTCCTATTCACATTTTCCAACGCATGCATCTGATGTGTTGTAAATGTGTGGATGAATTGTAGTGAGTTGTGGATTTTTGTGCTGCCTTTTCTGAAGGAAACATTTTCTACACACGCACGCCGCACACACACACTCCTTTCTCTGGTTGGATGAGTATATATGTGGAAGATTTCAGTTCAGTACTTTCTTATACTTTCATCAACCCATTCCTCTTGCTTGTTTTCTCTCTCTCTCGGAATAGGGTTATGGAACTGTATGTATTCGAAGAGATGTTACTTTGCTTCTCACCGTTTTTCCTCTTTGTTTTGTCTGTTTTTTTCCTTGTGTAGAAAGCTCCCGCTCCTCTTCCCACTTCTTTTACTCTCTTTCATTTTTTAGTACTTCACCTACAACCACTCTTGTTGAGTTCTCACTTTCTTCATCTCTCTTTCCCTTGGTTTATTTGTAATGTTCAAAAAAAACGGAACAGAGAAAAGAATGAACAGAGAGAGAGAGAGAGAAAGGAAAAAAAGAAAGTTATCTGGATGAGTATCAGGGTTCAGCAACATCCCTGTTTCATGAACAAATTGCTTCGTGAATAAGGAGAGCAATATGAGTTTACTCCAATAACCAGTGTATTACGAAGCTAACGAACGAACCACTTTGAGTACAAAGATGTATGAAGTACAACAACATCAATGCAGTATGCTTGCACACAAGAAAGCGTACAAGTCTTTGAATGATTACGTGAACGACTTGCGTCCTTTCTTATGAAGCCATGCATGTGTTATAATTTTATGATGCAATACTTAGTTTATAGAAAAAATATAGACTTATATTCTCAATATTTTCCTTCCTAAGTCTCCGCTTCCATGTTCTATTCCCCTTGCATATTATTCCCAGAGTCATAAGTATGAAAGCCTAATTCATTTTTTGTGTAGTAAATTAACGTCAGTGTTTGGTTTCATCATGGTTTGTTTGGTATATTAACTGCTTATAAATTGAGGTTTGATCTCGTGCAATATTTTTTATCTCTGCAAAAACCCGAGTTTGTCGGCTGCTCGAATTGAAATACGCAGTAAAAAATTAATAAACAACGAGAGTACCAGATACAATGATAGCCGCTCTGTCTGGTCACAATTCATATCCCCATATAGTAATAATCATTTTGCTCACTGTATTTATCGTCGCGTCAAAATAATATAGAATATGAAAAGAATGAAATCTAGTTGCTGCCAAGAGTTCAAGTCAATTGAGAGCAGCTTTTGTACATTATATATTTTTTGCTGGATTCACCACAGCCAACAGAGATTCATATATGTCTAGAATTTAGTGAGACAAACGTATCGGCCCGTGCAGCTGAATAGAGAAATGTTGGGAGAACTCATCGTAGAGATTAAAGAATGAGAGAGAGAGCTTTTTATTTTCCTTCGTCTAAAGCGAGAAAGGGAATAAAGGCAAAAGAGAGAGAGCAGAAGAAGGAGATACGTGCTCCGTTTCCTTTCTCTTTGCTCGACTTTATTATGCTTTCTTCTTCTTCTACCTTCCAACTTACTTTAGGGAGTAAAAAAGTAATCTTTATTTTCACTGTGCGGTAAGCTACTCCCTCCTTTTCTTCTCATCATCATGATGACTGAAGGATAAAGGAGCGTAACCGAAAAAGGGACCAGAGAGAGCGCGAGAGTGAGTGAGAAGTGATATAAAATAAAAGGAGAGGAAGGAACACCATTTAATCTAAGTTTTCGTAACCAAACCGAAAGGCCTGCTGGAAAGTGTATTTGCTTTCAGTATAGATGATTCCTTGCACAGCTCTCGTATAGATGTTCGTATTTCCTTGTCATTCATCAACTTTTATATATGTGGGTGTGTATGAATGCATTTTGTATTTATGGGATCTTCTCTCCGCTCGTCGTCCTTCATTCGGGGATATACAGATATTATTACTTTGAGGGAGGGGATGATGGACTTGGGATATTATGCATGGAGAAATGCTGACCTTCCAGACCAGGGTTGACGTAGAATTTCATATCATGAATATTAATTACTTTCAATAGCTTTCTTCATATCTGTCGTAACCTTGGATATGGCGGAGTGGTGGTGGTGGCGGCCCGCGTCATGACTTAAGATTAATTTGTAGGATGGACGTCACATAGATATAACTTTGAACACAAGTTTAGTGTGCTGAGGGGGAAAGTGGATTGCAAAGAGCGGTCTGCACAACCTATTTTAATTTCCCCGAGTGAAAGCTGGAGAGAGTAGAAAGTCAGGTGAAGAAATGGAGAATGATAGCATTACTCCAAACAAGAACAGGATCAGAGTAAGTGAATCACGGGAAATGAAAAACTGTTTTCGCCAACTTCCAACTTCCAGACCTTGTTTTCTCCGTTGACGTCTAAGTAAACTCGAAGTTTTTTTAAGAGGGGAACTTTAATTCAAAGGGTTTTCCCTTATTTTTGTCTGTGGCGAAAAGGAGAGAGCAAGTGAAGACTGAGGGAGGGTGGGCAGATATGGAAAAAAATGACGAACAGAGTTGAGGGAAAATGGCCCGTTTACTCCCATGTTTTCCGCTAGAGAAAATGTAAAAGTCGTGTGTGTGTGTGGATGTGCATCGATCTTTTTTTGCCCGGAAAGCAGATTATATAAAAGTGTATTGTTCTAGTCCATTTGCTAGCTTAATTTATGTACGCATTAAAAGAAAACGTGCTGCACTCTTCCTAATCCCGCTACATCTTTAATACTAACTCTTCCTCATGTTGAATGGATGGACGCAGGATACACACACGTTTTCCCTCAGACATACTCCATTTTAATGCATATCATATTCTTGTCTTTGACGTAAAGTTCCACATCACAAAAATATGAACGATGAGTTGCACGTACATGTTTTGTGTATTTGACTGGAATAATGTACGCACATATACCATTTCATATATAGCAATTGGTGTAGTAGTTTTAAGCACATCTAAACATCGTTTGTCTCTCTACCACATATTTGCTCAGGGTTTACGGGAGGAAAATTGATATGAGAGCGGAGTTGAAAATTTCTAGAAATTCATACAATTTGCTTTTATTACAAATGTAAACTGTTCATTTCTGATCATATTCTTTTATCTAACCCTGGCTTAATGAAGGGACTTTCAAGACAGGTCGCGTTATACACAGTCAACAGTACGCCTGAAATATAAGATAAATTTCTGTAGTTGTGTACCAATCATATTTACTCATGATCAGATTTGTGTTTATTTAGTTGTCTTCACTAGTTCCAACTTAAGACTGGTGTTAGCATGTAGCTCTGCGTCTTTCTACAGTGGTTTAAATTGATAATTCAATATTCCATCACGACAGCAAAGTAGTATTCCTTTCCACCTTGGTTACACTTTCATATCGCCGGGTTGTTGACTTGTGAGTTTACGTAAACAACCGAATGAACCATGCCAGCTTTCACTCTATTTTGCTACACACTCATGTTCTGCACGATCCTAAGTACCATTCCGTCGGGAAACCTATCCTAGAGAGTTATATATCTCGTATCCATTGATATTAGCTACGATGACCAATTTTCCTAATTTTGATATAATATTTAAGTAAGCAACATGCACATATGTTCGGATGACATCGTCATTTGAGACTTAAATCATGATAAACAAACTATATCTTAAAATTTGTTTCATCAATCTGACGTCGCATATATTGCACAAGAAACTCGTACAGAAAACGATCCACAGTGGCGATATTGACTTACCTAAAGCACATCTCATGATTCTCATGGTTAATTCGTTGGCAGGGCGGGGTAAATTCTGATACAATTTTCAGCAGCAAATAATCTGCTATGCGCAACAAGAATCTTTTGTGTTCAAGCAGAACCTGATTTTCGATTGCACTACAATTGTCCGGCAAGCAGCATAAAAATTGGTATCGTAAAATGAGAGTTGATCAGAATCCCGTGTACATGGTCAGGTCTATACTTTCTAATCGAAGTGTATGTATGTCTTATCTATCTATATACTACCCTAGTGTTCTCAGGTTTCAGTAATTTGAGGCTTTCTCTGTCGAGTTTGTATTGCTAATGACAGCTGTATCCTATGCATAAATTATCACTCTATATTTTCAAGCCTATACACTTTGAATTCCTAATAACGCCATAGCTCTGAAAGATATTTTTGCTTGGATTAGAATTCGACTGCAAAATCACCATTCGTATGTTGTTTTTTAGCTATATTATAATTTTCACATCTATTTTGTTTCTGTAAGGATGATGCTTTTGATTACGCTATTTTCTTACCGTCTCTCCATTTCCCATTCGGCGATGTGATACATATTATAAATATTAGGGCTGTAGAGAAAAAACGACCTGCTAACTTTTTAAATGAACTGAGAGTACATTCAAAGCGCAAGATCTGTTTCACAAGAAAGGAATGATCTGTGACGCTACAAATGAAAGAAGACACGACGAAGAATCACACAATTAATTTGTTATCATAGATTTTTGTTTTTACGAGCAAATTTCTTTTAGTGTTCCACTTGACTCAATGTTGAGCAGGCTGCATTTCTCCCTTAATTTCTCATGATTGACTAAATTCTCTCTAGCTGTAGCAATTTACCAGTGACAATGTATTAATGAAAGTTTTTCTCTCGTTTAAAAAAAAATGTAATAATCTGATTTAAAATTGGAACATTGAATAACTTGAGTGAATTTTTTAGCGAGGAGTGTTTTTAAAGGAGAAGAAAAAGTTGTATTTCACGTCATAAAATGTCCAATGGTGAAGTGAAGGTTCACACATTATCACTGTGGTAACTGGGGAAGCGACATCATCGTCCCGTGCACACACACAAAAAATCGTGTTACACGAAAACTCTTCCGGTAATTGCAAGCCGCAATGTGTTCCATTGGCTGAAAACAAAACAAACAAAAAAATGTGTTCTCCTCTATCTCTGCTCAAAACCATCCATCCTCTTCTCGCCACACTCGCTGCCATCATAATACTGATGTTGATGATGAGGAAGGCTGACCTGTGGTCAACACACGCACCTGTTTATTCACCTCTGCTCTACCTTTCACCTCTCTTTGTGAGTGATGTTGTGCGAATAAGGCACAAACTGTCTACTACATCCTCTCTACTTCTGCTACTACTACTCTTCCTTCTGCTACACTACTTCTCTGACCGTGCAAGTCGATCATTTTAGGTAATTTTCATTATATCAAAACCAATCATCTTTGTTTTTTTACCAAGATAAAAAAAATTTTGTTGCCATAAATATATAGATACCTTTTAGTTGGTTTCGTGTCTTAGTTTTTACTTCGACGTCGCCATAGATATTTTTTTCAGACTTTCTAGTGTGATATTGTATCAATTCCGTAGGACTTGTACATTTTATGGTGCGAAGTCAGTTTAGCTAGGACGTTTAGTTAGCGAGTTTAGTAGAGAAAATAATGGGGGCAGGTAGAGACACATGCTAGAAAAGGTCACAACAATTCACAGACAAAAAATAAGCTGTC
>JAQFZW010002457.1:0-17253 GCA_034687055.1 Heteromurus nitidus | reverse complement strand
TCCAGTCTCGGGATATTGCGTCGCGGATACCGAGTCCGAGGATTTCCTGTCGTAGGATATCCAGTCATAGACTCGTTAAAAAATTGATATCCTAAGCGCATAACCCTCTTTTAATACTAAAATGTGTCGGCGTTTTCGAAAAACAATTTTGAAAGCTTTGACAATATTTCCAACTTTGAAATGCCAAGTGAGAATTCAGAATATTTTTTCACATGAAACTTGAATACCTTTTATACGATACCCGTGGTTCCGGTTCGTTTGATGAATGATGATGGTGAAGAGAGACGAAACTTCTTACATTTTGCGTATAAAAAGTGTAAGCAATATGCATTGTAATTCATGTGCATGCCATTCATCTAATTTATGGATAAGAGTTCCAGGCATATATACGTCAAACACGATAGCATCGCGCTCGTAGCATGTGTTAAAGCGTTAACATGGCATAGCAGCCGGCAGCCTGCTCTGGAGTGGAGCCACTGGAGGACAGGTGCAGCTGTGTGCTCTTGAAATATCTTGAATCCAGTCCATGTTCATTCAGCCTCGCACAAGTGTGTTAGACTGGATTGCTGATGATTCATATGACCCATCATCAATATCCAATATCACCAAATCATCATGTGCATTTTGACGATTGACTTCATTGGTGCTAAAGTTCACATCCCGTGTTGCGGCCCACTATATGCATTTTATCCTTCACCTGCTTTCATTCTTCAACCAAACATCCAATTTCCCAGCCCTGGTTGTCAAGTGTGAAACAGCCAGAAACATTAGTATTGTTTCCAGTTTCAACCTCAGAAATTGAAAATGGGCATTTCCCATTTAGTGAACCGGCTGATCGAGCACGTGGTAATTCATTACCGGTGGGTGCTCGTCTGCTTCTTCCTCCTCCCTGCCAGCCTCCTTTTCGACGTGTACCATTATGTTCGAAGCTGGGTCGTCTTTCAAATGGCATCTGCTCCAAAGCACCACGACAAGAAGGTGGCCGAAGTTCAAAAACAGGTGAAGGAATGGATTCTCGATGGAAAGAAGACTCGAATGTGCACTGCTCGTCCGGGGTGGCAGGTGATGTCCTTCCGGATACCCAAGTACAAGGCGACCCATCACAATGTCAAGGTCAACCTTGTGGATGTGCTGGATATTGATGTACATCGTCAGGTTGGTTTCCAGTAAAAACAAATCTAGAGCACAATTCTATGTTGTCCATTTGGCTTCGGAAATTAACGCCCACCTTCCCATCTTCCTTCCAGGTGGTCAAAATTGAGCCGCTGGTAACAATGGGTCAACTTACCGCAACACTTGAACCGCTTGGCTGGTCCATTCCCGTCCTTCCTGAACTAGATGACCTCACAGTTGGTAAACATTTGGAAGCATACTTGTGTTTTTAGCTTATATATCTTTTAAATGTTTTTATTAAGCCGAGGTGAATTATGACTAAACAAACGAAATTATTGTAACCATTTAGGTGGATTGGTAATGGGAACTGGAATTGAAACATCGTCCCATAAGCACGGCCTTTTCCAGCACATTTGTGTCTCATACGAGCTTGTTCTTGCGGATGGCCAGGTGGTAACATGCTCAAAAGATAAGAACCCGGATTTGTTTTATGCCGTGCCTTGGTCATATGGAACTCTTGGGTTTCTTACTGCTGTCGAAGTGAAAATTATTCCTGCCAACAGGTCTCATTGTTATAGAAAGAGGGAAAATCCAATCTCAAGAAATGGAAGGAGATTAGAGAAAAAATTGGCAAAAATTTGAAGGTGCTTTTTTGTGCTGATGTTTCAGATTCGTGAAATTGGAGTACTATCCAGTGCATTCCCTGGACCACGGTGTTTCAGTGTTTGAAGAGCAGTCGTCAAAAGAAGAAGGGAATCAATTCGTGGAAGCAGTCATGTTCAATCGTGACCAGTGGGTGATCATGGTTGGCAATATGGTCACGTCTGCTGAGCCAGGAAAGGTAACTAAAGTTAATTGGCTACATTTAAAAAACATTTTTTGTGGATAACTAAAATGAGTTACTATCTTCATTATGATTACATATTCAAAGCTAAATCGCATTGGGTTGTGGCACAAACCCTGGTTTTTCAAGCACGTGGAAAGCTTCCTTCGGAGCGGACCAGGCACGGAGTACATTCCCCTCCGCGACTATTATCATCGGCACTCGCGGAGTATCTTCTGGGAAATCCAGGACATCATTCCGTTTGGAAACAATGTTATTTTCAGGTACCTCCTCGGCTGGATGATCCCACCCAAAGTCTCCCTTCTCAAGTTGACACAGCTTCCGGCTGTGAAGAAGTTGTACGAGTCTCAGCACATGCTTCAGGACATGCTCGTACCAATTTCCAAACTGAAGGATTCCATCGAATGTTTTGATTATGAGACCAAGGTAACATGCGTATATATTTATAAAACTTCAAAACTAGATTATGATTTGATGGCAAAAAAACTAAATTTGTCCCAGATTTATCCCGTGTGGCTTTGCCCATTCAAACTTCCAAATGACCCTGGTCTTGTACATCCGGATGGAAATCAAGAAGAAATGTACGTTGACATTGGTTTGTACGGCGTCCCCAAAACCATATTCTTTGACGCTCTCAAGACGACTCGAAAAATTGAGAAGTTTGTGAGGGATGCTCGTGGGTAAGTTCATTATGCGCGATTTCACCAGTTCCAAGGAAGGAAATGTTGCAAGTGTACTTTTCTTTTTATTTCGCAAACAGATTTCAAATGCTCTACGCCGACACATACATGACCCGGGAGGAGTTCCGAGAAATGTTCGACCATCAGTTGTATGACAAAATGAGGAAGAAGTATGACTGTGGTGATGCTTTTCCAGAAGTCTACGACAAAGTTTGCAAAGCTGCCAGAAGTTGAGCTTATACTGGGGGTTGGGTGCTACTTACAAAAGACAAGACAAAATAGATATGACTTATGACTTTCATGGAACTTATTTTTAGTTATTGGAATCTTCTCCTTAAAGCAATACTCGGTGCTTGTTTTATATGTGATGAAGACATATGTGTATATCAAATTATATTTTTTGCGGATAACCAATAAAAATACTGTAAACACTTTCTCTGTTAACTGTGTCTCTTCTCCTTATCATTTTATTCCCCTAGCAAATGTTACATTGTGTTTACTTATTTTCGTTTGATGATTATCAACTCTGTTTACTCTTTAAAGCATACATTTTTTGCACCGTACTGTGGTTCTTAATGTAAACATATTTGTTTATCTAATACTAGCTTAATCTAAATTCATGAATAACGCTCACATTACAATTATTTCAGTTCTCAGCTAAAACTGTTCAGACTAATTGGTTTAATTGTATCGTGCGTCTACAGATTTTATTTTTTGCAATTCCTTTAATATATTTCCAAGCAGTTTGAAAAGAAAGCAATCAAGTTTTACCAGTGTCAAATATGGTTTTGTTTTGGTGGTCGAATACTTTTGTTTGTTCATTTAAGAGAAAATAGAAACTTTATCGGAATTGAACTTTCAGATTCGCATATATTTTTTTGATAGAAAATGTGATTTGTTGGATTTTTATGAATGACTGATCCTTTGATACGTATGGTCAAGTATAGGCTTTTCCTTCGATGGAATCGCACATTATTATTTTGCCTTTCCTTGAGCGGCCACAGCTTCCATTGCCTTTTTCACAGTCTCCTCATCCCCGAGGAACTTCATCGACACGACAGGCTTCAAGTCTGCGTCCAACTCGTACACGAAGGGAATTCCTGTTGGCAAGTTGAGTCCCATGATCGCCTCATCCGACATGTTGTCCAAGTGTTTCACAATCCCTCGCAGACTGTTCCCATGAGCTGCGATGATGATCTTCTTCCCAGCCTTCATTTCCGGCACAATTGTGTCGTTCCAGAAGGGCAGCGTCCGCTCAATTGTCAATTTGAGAGACTCGAACATGGGGAACTCCTCCTTGGAGGGGCCGTTCGCGTAGCGAGGATCCTCAACAATGGTCTTGTAGTAGTCGTTGCTCTCGTCCATGGCTGGGGGTGGCACGTCGAAACTTCGTCGCCAGATTTGCACCTGTGCCTCGCCATACTTGGCTGCGGTTTCCGCCTTGTTGAGACCAGTTAGCCCGCCGTAGTGACGCTCGTTCAACCGCCACGTCTTTGTCGTTGCCAAATCCTGCTGGCCTATATGCTCGAGAATGCTGGAGAGAGTCTTCTGAGCTCGGGTCAGTTCGGAGGTGAAGGCAAGATCGAACTGGTAGCTGGCATCTTTGAGAGCTTTCCCGGCTGCTGCTGCCTCTTGAATACCTACCAACAACAACATATAGGGCATGATCAGCTGTTATTCCAATCTCTCGACTCGAATTTACAAGTTAAGCACCGTCCAGTTAATTAATTGTTTACAAACTCACCTTTCTCGCTCAAGTTGGCATCGTACCACCCACAAAACAAATTCTTCTGATTCCACTCACTCTCCCCGTGACGAACCATCACAATCTTGTATTGCGCCATTATTTCGCTAGTGAAAGTCTTCAGCCGGTTACGGTTTGGCAAACTGAAAAATTAGATAAAAAGCTCTGCTAAATACTTCACGAAATGTCAAGCTTCCTTAATGGGCAGCATCCTCATTAAAATATATTTACTGTTCGCTAAAAAAATGTAAAGAGAAAAAAAACAAACCTGGAGTTGGTTGAGGAGGAAAATTGCTGGAGCAGATGAAGATCACGAAATTGGCAAGAAGGGAATGGTTGAACTTGGACGAGCAACTTTGGGGAGAAGCGCATCCACAATGTGCACGCTCACGTCACACGGCTCACCAACAAAAGCTGAATGCAAAAGAGAGTCTGTTCAAACACAACTCATGTCAAGGTTGACTTGTTGGCCAACTGTGTTAACTTTAATGTCCATCAATATGCATTAGAGAGTATCAGGAGATTTGTGACGATGAGACATGAACATGCGCAATGAACGCAGCAAGAGATACTTGGACATCTGAGAATTCTCCAATTGTACCTTCCACACTGTCGTCTTCTTCAGCTATCTTGTCACTTGTGTTGCCAGCTTTGGAAGGAATTCATGTCTCTTTAGTATTGGGTGGAGGAGGTGGAACACGAGTGTGGAGAAGATGATGTTGGATATATGGAACACGGGCTACACATGTTTTCCGGATGATGTCTTGTGCGAAACGGGAATACACGGAGGAGTATGAACTCCAAACTCCATTCCATACCATGATTGCCAAGTGGAATCACCCACTCTGCACATGTGCTTTAATGCCGAATGTGGGCATGGGACAAATGCCATGAATATGGAAGTGTTGAGTTGTAGTCATGATATAATGATGGTAGGATATATATGTCATGTACTCGTATGTCCAATGCACATGGTGAGGGGACGACGGGGAGCCGCTTCATTCCTTGTTCCTCTTGCCGGCTTTCATGCATTTTTGTTTTAACAAATTGTAAAACTGCTTGCATGCATTTCGCATATTATTTTAGTTATATTGAGAAAGACGCGTGATTTCGGGAACAAGCTTAACTAACTTGTCAATGCATACATTTTAGTAAAATGTAGATTGTGTAAATTGAGAATGGCTTCCTTGGAAAACAAATGAAATTTTATGAATGTATGCGCATTGTATTACAGTACAATTGACAATGCTGCATTATTCGTATTGTGACATGTCCATTTTTCAGTGGATGCAAGGGAAGCTTTATATTATGTGGTGATGATGGCCATGGAATTTGAGAAAGTTATAAGAAAAGGAAAGCTAGTTATAATGACTGTGTAGTTTGGAATCACAAGATAGAGTTTTCACGTTGTCTTTTGGCCGTGGATGTGGAATATTGTAGTAATTTTAATTAATTTAATTTACACAGGAAATGTTGTGGGTATTAAGCAAATTATTTAATTTTTAGACATCGTGTTAAGGTGATTTTTCGGAGTATTTTTTCCTACATGCACTTCCGTAACACTTGCTCACTTTTTGTTTGCAGAAAACCTTTATTTTAATAATGTTGGCAGCCATGTGTCGCGCACTCAAGAGAGCTGTATTCGGGGAGGAAGACGAGGACGATGACATTTTCTACCAAGCGTTGGACTATGGTTCACCTGACCCCGTGGAGGTAAGAGACAGTTGCTAATAATGCTATCTAAGTAGTAATAAAATTGACATTTCCACTGCCCCCATTAACCCATTTCGTTGTCATGTTGGAAATTACAGGCGGACATGGAGGAGGAAGACCAATCGTGTATGTGGAAGTGGAATTGGGAGGAGCAATTGGAAAAGTTTGAGACCTTAATTCCAGGATTCCTGCAGTTTTCCGAAGCTACAATTGGAAATACTGGTGTTGACGCTCTCGTCCTGAAAAACATATCGTCGAAGGTGCTCTATCTGACCGATGTTATCTGTACTGAAGCTAAATGCGTGTGCCCATTATTGGATAGGCGACGCTCAAACCATCTGCTGGATGATGCTGGCCGGATAACGCTGCACATCCCAAACGAGACTAACGGAATAGCGCTTCCGCCTCAGTATCAAATGACGTTCAACGTTCATTGCTGGCCTTTGATGAAGGGAACAATTTGTCAGATATGCTTCTATAAATTGGGCGACTACGTGATTATTCGGAGGTTTCTTGTTCCGACGGAGGGAGTGGACAAGGACAATCAACAACCTCGGCACGAGAAACAGACTCGAGCAAACCTCTGCGCAACTGGCCGTACTTATGAGTTATACGTGTATTTTCCATTCTTTTATTGTCATAGAATAATTGATCATATGTGTAGCCGGTGTGTAGTTCTCCGAAATATTTAGTTTAGAACATGTTTGAAATATTGTTATTTATTTGATCTATGTAATATATTTAATATATCTTATTGAGCTGTGCAAAGACTTCCGAAAGGAATGAAATTTATGGGCTGGTTATCGTTAGACGATGATGGTTTGTTTTGTAATTCACTTATTTTTAGTAAAGAAGATATTGGGAAAAATACCTTAGCAAATCACTGATTTAGCAAAAGTAACTTTCGCACTCATCACAGACGAGACGGTTGTTCTAACGACCGTTCCAAGGGAAACTGATACAATTGCAAGCACACATATCTTTGTACCTTGTACCCGTTGAAGCTCATGCATTTATATCTCCCAATCTGTCCACTCCCCCTAACTCAACTCCTCCACCAAAACCACACAACGTCCAAAACTCGTAAAAATTGTAATCGAAATGCGACTGCTTTTTTATGCTAATAGAAAAGATATAAAACGGGTGGAAATTAGTAACCAGGGAGCAATTTTTTTTTCGACCAAAAGACGTAGTCAGCACAAGACAAGGACATATCCTCCAGGCAGCAATAATCCTGCACTCTTGACTCTTCCTTCATATTCCTCTCCTTCCGAACCATGAGCAAAATGAATGACATTTTTTATATATGTTTTTTACTATTCCCAAGAGAAAACCCACTAATTACTTTTTTGTTCATATTATAATCCATTACATTTATCCCAACTGTCTTCTCTCGGTCAGTCACCAGCAATTCCGCAGAGCGTTCACTTTCATACACATACTTTTACCATATACATATACCTCACGTCATGAACTCTCATCTCGCTTGTCAAACAAACGTCAAAAAAGCCATGAAAATATATTTCCACGACTGCTGCGTCAAAACTACACCAACATGCGCACCACCACAAATCATCCATACATTGACATATGTTGTCCCCTTTCCCTTTCTTTATCCGCTTAATGTCATCCATACGAAATCAACTCACTTTTTATCACCTTCCACATTTCTGCTTTCCCTTTTCTGCACCAAAAGCCTCTGAAACATTCCACAATCCCACATCATTTTCCATGGACTCGCATAATAAAATAATGTATTACGCCACGAAGAAGATGAACATCAGTACCATCGTCATTTCATGTCATATTGACCGAGAGCCGCAGAAAGAAAATTTACGCAAAAGTTGGTTCGTTCACTTCATGGAGAAAAGCTTCTTTTTTTACTGCATCGCGGATCAATGCAAATGGTGTGTGTGTGTACACCTATATTTGAGTTGTACACACAAATATTAGCTGAGTTACGCATTTTGCTTTATACACTTTCTCATATCGCGTAAAACCGGAGCGGAGAAATGCCGAAAGTCTTGCTACTTCTCTGAACATATTTGTTGTGGAAAGTAGGGAAAAGCATAATATAAAGCAAGTGGAACATGGGAACGGTAACTATGAAAAAACCACAGAGTCGAGTCTACAGAGACTGATCCATAAAGCGGATCGGGGAATGGATCCCCTCATCTCTCTCTCACTCATATAGCCACCATACATCCACTCCAAACAACAATGTTCACTTTTGTGTATGTGTGAGCGCATTACACTCCACTCCACTACCTTCCCATTCTCGTTGTTGTGTACTACCCTCGACAAGAACAAAAATCATTCAAAACGTACACACACAACTTCTCATCTCTCGTCTTTGTAGACACTTCTCAGAGCTCATTTACTTGGTTTGGTTTGTATTTCGAAAGAGTAGAGCAGAAAGGGGAATAGACGAGATGAGAGAATGAGAGATGTTGTTTTTAACGCACGTATATTATGATTGGAGAGAAGCAAGGCTCTTGTCAGTTGGATGAAAACTCACGAGGTTGCAAGTTGCCAGCAGTTATGTTCTTGTTCGGCACGTCACTTTTGCCAGGAATTGCGGATTAGTAGTATTGTTGTGCAGAGTTGTGAACTGACGAGGGATATGAGGATCAGAGATAGAAAAAAAGTGAACAAGTGAATGGACAAGTGTAGATCTTTATCTTATCTGACTCTGTAACATGCCGATGAGAAGATAAAGATTATAAAAATGAGATGGAGAGTTGAGGGTAGGCCCGGTGATAACAACACAATTAAATTTGTAAAGTAAATGCTATATCAACAAGCATCATCTCGCAATCATTCATGAATCCTTCGTCGAGTGTTTTGTTGTCTGGTGAAAACTTCATTGGCTTTCATTAACTGTCAAAGTATTGAAGTGTGCAAATAGTTATACACAGTTGGGAATTTATTTTCGAACTTTAAAAGCGTTATTTTATGTTGGTTTTGTAGTCGGTGTGCTAGGTTAAGATGCAAGTTTGCGAGACAAAGAACGAGTGACTTTTTTCGAGTGGATTTTTTTTGTGCGGTGGTAAAAGATGATGAGAGGATTTGTTTCAGTGAAGGAGCCGAGGTGCAAGCTGAAATGAAACGAATCGAGAGAATCGGATGAAAAATGACGACGATGATGTTCAGGTGTAAAATGTAAAGAAGGTAAGAAACATGCAGAGAAGTACACACCTTTTTATATTGAGCATCGAGATAATAATATGCGTCTTCCTTCGTTTCTGAACTTTTGTTCAGATCTCAAATCTCAGCGGAGATTTTTGTTACAAGGATCATCCTTCTTCTTATTTGCTTTCGTTCGTGACGGTTGTGCTCTGTTAATTAAAAATGTTCACATAGACTTGTGACTTGTATAATTTCTCCGCCTTGTAATTTTGCGTTTAAAGGAGAAACTGTGCAAGCAAATCAAAGATTTTATTTTACACAATAGCACGAGCTGCTACAAAGCTGTGTAACATAATATGTGTAAATCAGATTTTCAAACTAATTTTTAAATTTGAGAAGAAATTCGAAGGTTTGTAGAACTACAGGAAATAAATGGTTTGAACTCGTCCATTAAAATTAGGAGAATCGCGTAATTTAAATGCAAAAGGTATCGCTTACTGCATTGTCTTGTCATCATCGAATGAAATATATTTACTCAAGTCAGCAAGTATCATATTTACCATCTTTAATTGTTGACAATTGTTGTTTGGGTTTGAACTGGAATTGGATGAATGCTCGTCCTGTCATCATCATCAGTAAGCTTCCAAGAAAAATGTTCATTCTCCCAGAGGACAAGTCATACACTGTTGACGGACAACTAGGCCTTTGTTGCGTGAGGATCAGGTTTACAGGCAATTTAGTTGCATTTTTTGCATTACGCAGAAATATCCTGCAAGCCTTGGCTAGGCAGGTGGATCATGTTTCAATTCAACTCAAATTCGCAACCCCAACAAATATTTACATTGACCTAACAAATGGTAGACCAGGTTCAATTCCTGCATAATGCAATGGGGATATGTTTGAGTGTTTGAGAGAAGAGACCAACTTTTGACTTGGACCTGTGTTATTAAATTGTGTGCTAGAAAGGGATTTGATCGTTTGATTTTCAAGTGTGCATTCTCAATAATAGCGCATACAGAGTTGCACAAAGATGTTAAATAATAATAACATTCACTGTTCGAATTACGAGTAAATAGGCTGAACTAAATTGTGCGGTGAAACATGTAATCTAATATTCACTCCAACGCTTTCTCACTCTCCTCTACCATTTTCATTCATTTCAATTCGTTTAGGGGGCAAATGCTTTTCGGTGAAGTGAAATTAATAGATACAACTCCATTATTCTTCGTTTTAGCATACGCAATTATCTGCTACTGCCTAGAAGATTAAATAGAATTTGGGAAGCGACGAGACGAGAGCTCCACTATGCTACATGCTGGGTCATTCGAAAGGTGATGGATTGACCTTCTTTTATTTACTTATTTAATCACACTTTTGCCAAGTAGCAAGACAAATACAGACATCATTGGCTAACGGCACAGACCTCTTTAATTCACAATACCTTTTTGTAATTTCTGCGAATGTCCTCGCGAAATTGAGAAAACGTCCTCAAACGGAGGACCTTGCGATGTGAACGTGTATACCAACACCAAGCAAACATATGAGTAAATGTATTTAATATGACTAAACTAACATGTTACCATGTCAGGTGGAACACATTTTTATTTACCCTTTACTCCTCTCGATTGCATATTGCATGATTCCTGCAATTTCATAAAACTGCTTAACGTTGTGCGAATTCGGCGATCTTATTTGTTGATGATGTGAAGTGCGTGAGTCTGGTGAATCAGAGAAGAACAAGAACAGAGGTATTCGCTTGGCAGTGTGATGGCATGGCACTCGTCTCGTTCTGGTATCGTTCCTCACTTTTTTCTATATCGCAAATCGGAATAATTGGCGAGGATGAATTGAGTTTCTTTTGAAAGAAACGTTTGTTCGCAACTTCGCAAGAACACATGTATAAACATCTTACATTTTTTTGTGGGAATCGCAATCCTCTACTGGAGTTTAGAGTCCGACCGAGACGATGATTCATCGCTATCGCTTATATGCCAAATGCGGTGTTTCACATTTTTTTCCTCTCGTCGTACTTCGCAATAACGTGTGAAAAAGAAGAAAAAAGCACAAGTTCGTCATTCATGTTCAATGTTCATCTCCTGCATGTCTGATATACAGATTGGACAGTCGAAGCAGTGCCCAGTCAGCACATAATTCTGTCATGATTCTCAACTAGAGCAAAGCGTAGATTCACTTTATGGACAAGTATTATTTAAAAAATGCACATTGGAGCTCTTGAAGTTGAAATGCTTTTTTTTATTCAAGTTGAAATGATAGGAAAGGATGTTCTCATCTAGCTTTTTCCCTATTCCAATGTCAGTGTAACGATTAATCTAATCGTGCTCGAAGGAATTATGTCAGTGAGCTCGAGCAGAAGCACATGGATGCTCTCTCTCTCTCACTCACACATACAAGCTGACTTCTTGTTGAGTTTGCTGGACTATTGTTGTAGGTTGAAGATAAGAAGTATTATGCAAAGTCGTGTGTAAAATCTTCCCATAGCCAATAATACTTACTTCGATAAGTGACTCACGATCAGTGTGAAGAACGCCGCGAAATCTGTGGGAACAGTTCCCAGTCAGGAAGTCATTTTCCCGAGAATCTTGTCCTGTGTCATGTACACAACAATCCTTCGAGTTAACCTACGTATCTACCACACAGATTCGAGGTAACTTACATATATTACAATATCCTTTTTTACAGTAACGATTCCCATCACTCACCCATTCGTAAATCCACCTGGAGCAAGAATACTTGCAATTGCATTGAATCATTACGTCTGTTTGCGGCGTGTTGTCGTTGTCATAATGATTTTGTGTGCAAATATATTTCACACAAAAGTAAATGTCTTCTAAATGTATGCGGTGATAACAAGGCAGGCTGCAGGTGCAGCTTATAACCTTTCCTTGAAAGCGTGTAGTAATGTTTGCATTGAGATAATATACACTTGTCATAATAAATATATATCCTTTCTTCTTCTCCAAACTCAAACAAGCATTTATGATGACGCCAAGTGCTGACATGTTACGCAGTAACAAAGATCATTATGGCAACCAGTTCGTAAAAATCGTAACCAAACCAAATCACTCTCATTCAACAATCCAAAACTACTCTCAATGAAAAACGAGAGAGAAAAAATGTTTACGGAGGGAAGTCAAGTGGTTTCCTTTAATTGCTCTAATATCTAACCTAGAATTGCACATGAAAAAATAACCCATAAGCTTGCTCGGTACACGTACCTATATACTGATATACCTGTCTACACACGTATGCATGTTTGCGAACATGTTATTTCGAAGAAACAGACAAGAATATATTATAATTATGTGGTTACCACACTTGCTTATTGTTGTTGATGATGGCGAGAAGCGATTACTTTATTCCGTCTGTGTGGATTTAGAGAAAAATAAATGTGGCTAAAAGTGTCGAATAAGAGCACCTCAAATCACATATATTTAATTCATTCTCTCCGTCACACTCGCAAAACTTGTCAGAGGTGGCTTGAGGAGGAAGGAAGTGCGCAATGAAGGAAGGAAGTGAGAGAGAGAAGGACTCTCGCGCTCCACTCTCCATCTCCAAATATCTCTCGAATTCAGAAGAGATGTCTAAATAAAATTAGAGCTACTTCATCTCTCTCAAAAATCAACTGATCAATTATCTGTGTGGTTTTTTCCCAACAAAAATGATACAAATCTGACAAAGCGTTTCTTCGTGATTGTAAATTAGTGTCAACATTGATTTGCCACGTGCACACAACTCGTGCCATTTTCGTCAATCGAGTTGCTAACAAATAACAATAACTTTGTGTATATTGCTTCTTCTTCATCATCATCAGCGGCTGTGCATCGTGCTCAGGTTTTTTTACATAAAAAGTGCTCGGATCAATCAAAAAATCTTAATTCTTGGTTTGACTAAATAAGCGAAGCTAATCAGGTTACGGAGACATGGGGGGAAATAATTGAAGAAGTGAATAGGTGAAGCGTTCTTTCAGTCACGATTCTACAATTTTCTTGATGAAAAGTTTTTTTTGTATGTTAAGTGACACGTCATCTTCTTTGCCACCCAAAAAAAACCATGTTTGTCATCGTATCCCTTCATCTTTTCCAATGAAATAAGATGCAAAGTATGTACAATTCGTGGTGGAATTCCTTGAGACAAGTCTCAACTCGTCTTGCTTAAGTAGCTCTTCTCACTATCATTTGTGCGGATGTAGGAGTTTGGTCTCAAGTTGATAGGATCCTAACTTCCCGTCTCCATATCCCGAAAACAGTGATTACGAGTCGAAAAGTAATCTGGTAATTTCCCTTTTCCTTCTCTCGGCTGCCTGCTCTACCTCAAAGATAAACAGAGGAGCACCAGAGACAGAGAGAGAGGCTGGTGACTCAAATCCCAAAGATGTGCCCACACACACGGTTCAAAAGAATTTTGAAGGAAACGTGATGCGGCATGTGCTCATGGCAACGAATGAATGTTAAAAATGAATATAATGTGAGCCTAAAGAGAGAGGAAGAGGGAGGCGAGACAAGAGACTAAAAGGACCGGATGAGGACTCGAGACAAATTTTGTCTTTGTCCAATAATTTTTGGATGTGGTCACGTGGAAGAAGTGAGCTCTGTTTCTGTTCTACGCATGTTATTAAGTAATGTCACCAAAAGGATATAAGAAACGCTTTTCATTTTCTCTGCCACGAAATAGTAATTAGTCATAGATTCAAGGTAGCTGTTGACATGAGAGGAATAAACTCAGGAGACGAGTGATACAATTACAATCCTCACTTTCAAAACTGGGCAAATTAGTCAGTTTTTATTTTGCTCACGTGCGTTTAGTAAGTCCTTCGAACTTGTGTAGTTTTATGGTTGTTTGCAAAAGAGAAGGAGAGCAGAGCAAAAGTGAAGAATAATGATGAGTCGACCGTTACTCCGCGAAACGATTGGCTACAGACGGGTGGATGTGGATGCGCAAGGTACGTACATACATTTGTAGAGGGTTTTTGCATATGAGAATCATCAAACCCTTCATCTGCCTCAATTACAAGAATTACATTACAACTTTAACCCATATTCTTGAGCTTCAGATGTGAATGAGTGAAGTCATGGTGTCCATTGCACACAAAACGTAATAATGGCTCTCTTTTCACATGTTCACCTTCATTCATCAAGTGGAAAAACTGTTTTATAAGAATAAGACACGCTTGTAAAAATGAAGCAATTTTTGCGCTTCGCTAACTTCAATTTTCAAAAAAGGACTTTGAATGTGTACATCCTGTCTTCATTTCAAAAGGGATCTCTCTCTCTCTCAATTCTTCAACTTTTCACCATTTTTCTCTGCGGATGCACATCGATAATGTTTCGTAATTGTTGTATTTTTGCTCAAAAATGTATGATGCGTATAAGATGATAGATAGCCTTCTCGTCATACTTTTGCATTTTTGCAGAGATGTGCACATTATTTAAATCTAGATTCAGGGCTAGAAGGTGGATGCATATTATGGCAACATGCAAATATATGAGAATTGGAACAAAAATCTCAGTCACTCATCCCAAGCGAGAAAAATAATGTCACACAGCAGCAATTTCAGAATCGCATACTCGCACGTTCGTTCCACCCACCGAAAACTACTTGCTGCCCTTGGCTAGATGCACACAAGCAACATGTTATCATGCATGCATCTATTTTTTTATGAAATGAAGATGACAGATGCAGATGAGTACCGATTTGAAAGCTCTTTTATTCCACAATTTAGAAAAAAAGATCGCAAAGTATTTTGACTTGTTTCTCTATTTCTATTGTATTCACATTCACACGTAACTGTGAGTGCTCAGTGCTCATTAAACGTGTTCAAGTAAAAAAAAATTGTGTATATTTCTTGTCTTCTTTCTGTTTGTATTCTTTTTGCTCACGGAGTATGTCTCATCTCCCCTCGTCTCCTCTTTCAACGTTTCAATTCAACCTATTCCCAATCTAAACTAAACGAAATCTTTTTTAGAGCGGTTGCGTCTGTGTGTTTTAGAGATTTGCATAGCAGACGAATACTGTCATTGTTTTTCACTTAAGATGTGAAATGCTAAACTGTGCAAAAATGAATACTTACTAAAACGCTGAGCTGTTATATGATTAGGATTGCGAAAGATGTGCGTACTTGAAAAAAAAATTGCGAGGAGAGAGACAACATTTATTTTGTGAGAGACGAGCACGAACAAAGTGGAAAAAGCAACATTAAATTTTTTGAGCAAAAGTGGACTGATGCAACCTCAACACGTTTATTCTCGAAGAAAAAATAAGTTTGTAGTTTTTCATTTGGCAGTCTTTTTCTTCTTGTCAATTTTGCAGAGGAGCGACCAAGACGTAGAAT
Source organism: Heteromurus nitidus (assembly GCA_034687055.1). Classification (NCBI taxonomy): domain Eukaryota; kingdom Metazoa; phylum Arthropoda; class Collembola; order Entomobryomorpha; family Entomobryidae; genus Heteromurus; species Heteromurus nitidus. The sequence continues at coordinate 1,681 of JAQFZW010002457.1, read as the reverse complement.
ATATTGGGCGCTGCGAACCACGCTGATGATGGCAGGGAATAGTTTGAGGGAGCCTTACATGGCATATTGGACTCCTTCTGGGAGCCAGGCTCACCGTCCTCATCCGGAGAGTCATCGGCCTTCTCCTCCCCCGCCCCCTCCGTCGACTAGTCATCGATCCGCCCGTGATATCTACAGAAATGCGTGGTTGAAGCGCCAACTCTCCGCGCACCCCTTCTCCAAAAAGGCGGAAAAGTTCTGGGTCGTATTTTGTGTTCACAACGACGTCGAAGCCTTTCTCGAGTTCTACTCGGAACCCAAGATGGGCACTAGTCACAAGCCGTTGAGCGCCGTCTCCCTCAACGCGTGCTTGCACGTCTCCCCCTCGCTCATGAGCCAAGACAACGAGTATCAGTTCGCGGTCACTCTGCCGACAGAAGTCATTCGCCTTGTGGCTTCCAGTTGGGAGCAGATGATGGAGTGGGTGGATGGCCTCCAGTTCAAACTCAGAGACATGAACATTCTCAGTCCGAAAGACAATCTGTACAGTAAACTTCCAGAGACGAAGGCTCCAGTTCCAGGTAAACGTTCCGTTGTTTGCTTACAAAAATATATATTTTAAAGCCAACATAAGTGAATTGAGCCCAATATTTAATTGAATCCAATTTTAGTGGTGTCCACCCGGGACCCAAATTCTCCGCTTCCACCCACACCAGGAACTCTAGCAGCAGCTAGTCAGCGAGCACTCCACCAAAACTCGAGAACTGAGTCAGCGGCTGGAAGACGTGAGTTAAAAAGCCAACAGCTAAAAGAATATGTAAACCTATTATTTATTTTAAGCACCTTTATTTACAATTGTTCAGCTGAAACGAGTATTCCGAGAGAGCCCATCTCCACTCCGAACGAAGAGTCCCAGCCAAGCAGCATCAACCTCTCTAGTCGTCCTTCTGTGAACGGGAATAATTCGTCATCTTCGCCCTCAGAGCCAAGCTTGAGATCTGCGAATGGGACACATGACGAAAGTCACTCCTCCTCCTCCTCCAGCCAAATGCAAGAAGAAGTCTCTTCTTCAACCTCTTCTCGCTCTGTCAGTAGTCAAGACAGTTGTGATGGGACGTCGACGACAACATCCCAGGTCAATGAAACGCTTAACCTCAGCAATAGCAATGAGCAGCAGGCATCGACGACAAGAAACCAGCGGCAGCAGCTTCTTCCGAACAACAGCAGCAGTGCGTCACAAACTGCAACCTGCACTGCGACTGTGGTTCTCATCGACAACGGGGAGGTGCAGACCCGCAGCAATATCCCAGTTAGAGTCCTCGGCGACCAACAAGGCTTGAACTCTATCACCACCCAACTCAATTCAGTGTTGTCCTCCTTACCTTCGGAATCCTCGCGAGCCAACGCCAAATGTCAACGAGAAACTGGGGAGAGCAGTGAGGAGGAGTCCACTTCCCATTCCAACTCGTGCGTGAGTAGAATCTCCGTCAACTTCTCGGGAATGCAGCAGAATGCAAAGCGAAATAAAAGTCGACAGCGAAGCGCAACGGTAGCACAGGATGAAGCTCACATTTTACCGCCTCCCCCACCACCACCAAAACCAACAAAAAATGGAGTGAGTTCGATTGGTGGAGGGAAAGCTGCGAGGTCCACGTCGTCGGAGAACATTTACGAACTTATCTACATTCCAGAAAATTCCTCA
>JAQFZW010002456.1:0-17258 GCA_034687055.1 Heteromurus nitidus | reverse complement strand
CTGCTTGAAGGTATTGGCAAATCTGAGGTCGTCCTCATCCTCAAAGTCTCCTCAACGCCATAGCGAATACGGCCATTGTTTTGCTGTTGAACCTCACGCCATGTGTTGAACAGACCATGCATTTATTTGTTAATGGTACTGCACTTGTCACCGCAGCGTTCCGTTCCTGTCGGCGACGGAGAGTGCTAAAAACTCTCTCCAGCCATCATGAGAAGTTTTAGTATAACATGTAAACTTTAAGCCAGTTTATAATGATTTTTGGGCCTAGTAAACTACGCATAAGGAAAGATAGCAATTATGAAGCCTACAGTTTTAGGCAAAACTCGTACCGTAACAATCCACCTAAATATTACATTTAAGAAGTCTTTTCAATTCAGTGGTTTACTATTGAAGTTGGTAGGAGTAATTACTTGAAATCGAGTAATCGCATCGACATGCAATTATTGTTAACGCTGAAACGATTCCGTGAAATCGTTGGGCTAATTTTTTTTGTTTTTGTAACATTTAGAACTTAAGAATCCATTTAAAATTTCTATAAAAAGTCAAATATTTTCTTCTGAGAAGAGCTAAGTTATATTGATGCTTGCGAGGGCAAGAAAGGGAAGGATGATGACTGTGCAGAGTTTTTGGGTAGTAGACAAAGTCTCGAGTCCACAAGGAAATGATTGGAACCAAACAAACAAAGCAGTAAAACATATTTTAGATTTTAGAATGTAAGGTTAAGTTACTGTAACGGATAAGGAAAAAGTTCGAAAGCTAACCGTGGGCCCTTTTTAAAAAAATATTTGGGAAAATATTTGTTCCGTGCTTTAAGTAACTGTAATGTTTGTAACCCTTTTGTAAGTTGATGAAATGGGGAGGACTAGGTTTAAAACGCATACAAAATAACATACATTACATACCTCTACTCATTTAGGACACAGGTGTAGTCGTTTTCATTTTCAATGTTTTTTTTGCAGAAAAAAATGTGTAATAATTAGTTTTTAAGATTTAAAAACCATGTACAATTGAAGCTCCAACAATCAAGTCGTTATAAAATGACGTGACAAAGATGATATGCGTGTCCCTTCCTTGTATGCACAAGTATATTACTAAAAAAATACACATAAAACATCAAATACCTTCATAACTATGATTAATATGATTGTTCTCAAGTACACACAAGACAGGACACAATATATATGTTCTATGTATAAATGTTAGACAGATAATTAGAGGTTCACTGATAACCAACCAACAAATATTGCATACTGAGAAGATTGACAAAACGGTGCGAAGAAATACTAAAAAATATTATGATTATTATTATTATGGCCATTGAAATAAGTTGTTATAAGAGTAACTATATCCAGATACAAAAAAATATGGATTTATTGACAGAGTTGACGATGTACTGTGGAATACATGAAGCAAAAATTGTTTTCCCCTTTGATTGTATGAATTTACTTAACTATACCAAAACGCCACATCGTCACATTGAGAACAGATTTAATAACACGTACACTTGAAATATGATATATGCATTACATTTTAAAATGTCATCATTACTCGTGTAAGATTTTATGTATGTAAAGAACAACTTGTCGGAAAACCATATATATGAAAAGAACGTTTCGTTGTGTATACTATCTGGTTCTGTTTTTTGATTGTATGCACAATCGAATCAATTGCAAAAAAAAAGAATGATAAAAAATAGAAAATAAAATGTACTGAAAAAGTCGTACGTTTTTCAGTTCGTATATCAAAATCGTTCAAAAGTTCTTATTTATTTAAAAGAGTGTAAAAATATATAATATCACACTTTTGCATGAATGCATTTATTTCCATCCAACTTTCTTTCTTAGACTTGGCCTTGAACAAGGATTGCAGGCATTTTAATTGCTCTTTGTTTCAGCGAAGGATTGAATGCAGGTGGCCCAAATGGAAAATTCCATAAATACGGTAGTACGATACTCGCTTGCCTTTATGCGCATGGTATAGCAACACTTGCGGATTCGTCGAAGTTTGGAGCTTGATGAATGCTGGAATGGAAAGGGTGACAATTCGGGATGTCGCCGCATTCGTTTACTACTTCACACCTGCTCAAAAAATATGCTCATGCGAAAAATCAAAGCAAAACTTGCGCACGTGCAATTTCTTCGCCCCTACATCTTCCAAGAAACGGAGAAGGCCGAATGTCATGCGATTTGAATTTGAAGCATCCGTTTCATAATAAAATCATAGCTTGGAAGCTGCACACCTGCCACCAAGATTCAAGAACAATCAGTAATTAATTGAGTCTTTAAGAATATTACTTTATTTCGGACAAAGAAAAAAATTCCATCGATTGAATATGCATAAGAATACGCAGTCCCACGTTAAATTAATAGTTCAAACAATAAAAATAGAATTTTCTCAGGTACTTCCGCTCGCCAATCGCACTCCCGTAATGTTAAAGGACCCTCCCGGCCCGAGTATAAATTGAGCTCGATTTTCTTCAGTTAGCATCAGACGATTAACAGCCATCAGCTCCTGGAGGAACTGGACCAACGGAGACTCCCACCTCTCACTTACACTCGGGGCGGAAGAAGACTCATCAAAAAGCAGCTCACTAATTATTGCCTTGTCAGTCCGGTGAGTTGAGAGCATTTGATATCAATTCATTGTGGCAGCAATTCACTTTGCTGCCCAGATATTATGCTCCAATTCGCTGTCTTGACTCTGGCAAGAGAATCATCAAATGCTGTTCATCGAATCTACGTCTACCGTTCTACCAAGGTACTGGGTGGAGTAAGTAAAGACTTATAAAATATCAACAATATTAATTTCCCATAATCAAAAATAATTTCGTTCCGAAGTTTATATTTTAGGAGTCCTGAGGGTCCTTAATGCCCAGCTCGGTGATGAGAGGAATCACAGTAGCAGCACCATCCTGTTCCGTTGTCCACTCATAATGATCCTCTGAATCGCTTGCTTCTTCGCCTCCCCCACCCTCGCCTTTCTCCTTCTTATCTTCCTCCTTGTCCATCAAAAACACTGGAAAGTAGTCTGCTTCTTCCAGCTTTTCTACTTCGCTCTCATGCAAACTTTGTATTGGTAACGGTTGTTGCTGTCCAACAATTGCTACTGGAGGAGTGGGAGTTGGAGCCGGTTGTGTGGTTGCTTGATACCTTGGCAAGTCTATTAGAGGGGGTATGTTGTTCGGAGGCAGTGCTCCTCCTCCACCTTGCAGAACTTCGTAATTTTCATTGATCGCTTCTGGTATAACCTGAGGAGTTCCACTTCCACTTTGTTGACTTAAATTACGCGTTCTTGGTATAACGGCTGCTGCTGCTTGTGCTGCTAATACTAACGCTTGATTTTGAATATGACTGAAAGCGCCACCTCCAACGATGTTGAATACTGGTGGAGGTGGAGATGGCTCTGGGTTATACTGTTGTGGTTGCTGCTGCTGAAAGGGGTTTAAAGGCTGTTGGTACATGCCTGGAGTTCCACTTCCAATTCCATTGTTCATCATCGGAGGAATGGGGTAACTTGTCGAGGGGGAGGGCAGTGGACTCCGTCGGATCATATCAGTCCCACCTTGGTGTAATGCTTGCTGTTGTTGTTGGTTGTACGTAGTTGGCTTCATGTTGCTGCTCGCAGTGGCGCTTTGCTGTTGGTGCTGGTGGACGCTTTGATTCGTTGAGATTGTCGGTGGCGTCTGATAGCCGGCTTGAGACTGTGCTTGCATCCAGTATGGACTTGTAGCTCTCATTTCAGGACTAAGACGGTGGTTTGTTGAGCTTCCACCGGGGATTAAGAGGGAGGCTGGACGGGAGTTTGGATTGGTGTCGAAGAGATGTGGAATGCCTGTTACGACTCCAGTTCCTTGAGATGAAATGAAATAATGATGCATGAAATATGATTTGACACGACATCACTTGCCTTCATGTGGAAGCTCTTAAATAGCTTATATACTTACGTATACTACTGGCTTGAGTACTTTGCTGACTAAGAAACATGTTGAAAGCGTTGAATGCCTTTAAAACCTGGACCATTTCCGGTCTGTTCTTTGCCAACTTCTCCGTACAACTTCGGCCGACTTTAATGAAATGCCAAAAGATGTCTGGATTTTCCCCTCCCCCCTTTTGATCACGAAGTGGCTCATAATTCCCTTCGGCGTCTTCTATGAAGTCCCTCTAAGAAAATGCAAATCTTCGCTAAAGATCTGGCATATGTCATGTCATGAGGCATGGGAAAATTATTAAATTTATGCTTATAACCAAACCTTACCAGAAACTTTTTACTCCTGCTTTCTTCATAAGCTCGTTGTCCCGTCCCAATCTCAAACAGCATTATCCCAAAACTGTACGTATCCACCTTCGTGGACAACTTTTTCGATCTGAGATACTCGTCTGGAAGATACGGCCTTGTTCCATGAACTCTGCTCACCTTCACGTAAGACTCATTCGATGACGGCATTTCCCTTGCTAATCCAAAGTCCCCAATTTTCGCTTCAAAATTCCTATCCAGCAAAATGTTTGCGCTTTTTATATCTCCGTGAATCAGTGGTTTGGGACCGATTGAGTGCAAAAATTGGATGCCACATGCGACTCCACGAGCGGCTTGGTATCTCACTGACCACTGGAGAGGTGCGGATTTGTGCTGTTACCATTCCGGTTAAAAATTAAATAGATTGAATTGATACGAGTAAGTTCAAACAGATAGTTTGGAGTGTTGTTGTTTGATTATGCAAATTCGTTGCTGCAAGACAATGAAGCCCTTACCCGACAAAGAAGTTTGTCTTCCAAAGATCCATTGACCATGTATTGATAAACCAGGCAAGGATGCTCCCCTTCCAACGAGAACCCATACAGCGGAAGAATGTTATCATGTCGGCACGAATTCAAGCAGCGAAGTTCGCCAAGCGACTGCTTCATCTGACTCTCGACGTAAGCATGATTCGCCCTTTGTTCCATGCGCTTGATGGCGACAGCGGTATTCTTCCACAAGCCTTTGTACACAGTTCCAAATCCTCCTTTCCCGAGAATGTTCCTCCTGTCCCAGTTGTTCGTGGCAGAGAGCAGCTCTGGATAAGGGATTTGTGGCAGGTGGCCCATGGACTCAAGAAATGTCGATGAAGAAGCTGCCGCCTTTACTCCAACCCCTTCCGCAGGAATTTCATTTTGATGGGCTGGGTCCACCATCTTTTTCGGAGAGTCAGGATGACGATGATGGAAGCCTATGTTATTTTGTACTTTGAGCTCGCCGCCCGGAGCTCCTATCCCTGGGCCGACTACAGGTCCGGGAGATACTGGCGAATCAAGTTGGATAAGCTCTTGGGTTGCGTTGATTTCGGGGTCGCGGATGTAAACGTGATATTTTGGATCCACTGAAACATAATCCAAAATCCCATTTTTATCGCTGTAAACACATATTGTCCAGAAACCTTGCGACATTTTTATACCTACCAAATCTTGCGATGACTTTCATCGCACGAAAATGAGTCAGTCTTCCGAAAAGGGTGAAAAGCTCGAGAATCGTATGGTTTTGACTTGCCCAAGCTGTGAGCAGCGAATCAGTGGGAGATGATCCTCGGAGGAAAACTCTTCCGAATTCAGATAATTCGCTACTCGAGTAGCCCATCAACCCACCTCCTTTTTTCAAAATTAGTTAATTTCAAAACACTTAATTATAACCGAATAAAATACATTGACTCGTTTCCATCTTTCTGTCATTTTCTTACCAAGCGTCTCCCACAAGTTATTCTCATCAAAGATCCTACAAATCTCCTTCCGTTCCAGGTAGGGAAGCTCATACACATACTTGATGACATGATGAAGTCCTCCGCCAGCCGAACCAGAGCTTGAGTTAGCATTAATACTCAAACCACCTCCTCCACCTCCACCTGCATTACGAATTCCCAGCGTAAAGTTTCGACTGGTGCTGTTGTTAAAGTTCATGATGAAAAAGTGCTCCCTAAACCATTCTAGTTTGAACACAAATATTTGTGCTACTGATCCCTTCTCTTCATTACAAACATTTTTACACAATTTAACTTTTTTTAAAGCTTCGAGCAAACTGAAGGAAATTAGCTTGCTATTTTCCAAAAGAATCCAGAGCTTATTAGCGTAATGATCATGCCTAAAGGATTTATTCTAGAAAATGACAAAATTGGCCCATAAAATCCAAACATGTGAGTTTCCTATATCCAAAACCTGCTCGGCTCACATAAACTTCACATGATTGCTTTGAGTTTTTCCATTATTCACCATTCATAATAATAGTCAGCAGGCCTGAGAGTATATGAATATCTCAAGGCTATGATCTCATAATCAGGCTCGTCTTCGTCACACACCACACGCTCATCCTTTTTACAATGCAATCCTCTCATGTTACAAACCGTAACCATATATTTTTGTTATTCACAATCCACTGAATTCACGTTTGGGTATGGGTATGTGTAGAGGTATTCAAGCTTGTTTGAATGGGTTCACATGTACCTACGATATGTGCTGTGTGAACACATATATGCGTCTTAAAAGCGATGAAATTGTTTCCCATGAATTTTTCCTCAAATTCAAATTTTTCAGCATTAATTTCCAATCATGACCATACACCACTTTTATTAATTACGCCTATCAAAATGTTACAGCATATGGATCCGTGTAATAAGGCGATAGTGTTTTTCCCTTCGGGATCACAATCGTTCCATACAACTTCGATCCGTTGTAGTTTGGTCCTGGTCCGAAGCCCTGCATTCTCAAGAGGGGCGAGTTCATCTCATTCACCCTATAAGATAAATTTTGCATTAACGGTCGAAGGCACTTCGGAACCGGTACATTTGGCAAACATTGAGATGAAGGTGACTTGTCAGTACAACATGAGGCTCCTGGAGTGGTGATTACATTACAAAATTGACTCCTCTCAGATCCTGCAAGCTTCGGTCCCATCGCCAACTGAATTGTGGTCTTCTTCTTGCATCTGTCGCTTAGGTCCAAGTGAATCCCGTGCTCCTTCCGGAGACCCAACATTGCACACATTTTCATTTCTGCATTTTTCTTCATCTCCACCGTTGTGGGTCTTGGCTCCACGAGAAAGTACTCGAATGTCTCATTTGGCCCCCTAGCCACAGGAGCAAACATCCTCCGCAGCTCTTCCAACTCTGGAACCTTCATCTCTTTAGAACATCTCGCTGCCATTTGGGCTTCCAGCAATTTGTCTTCTTGAATCATTTTCAGTTTGTTTTGCTCCCAACGTCGCTCCTCCTCCCTTTGAGAGTACTGCTGTACCCATTGATCCTCCTCGTTTTGCTTCTCCTTTTGACGCATTTTCTTTTGATGACGACGCCACTGCTGCGCTTCCTCCCGTAACCGACCCATTTCCTTTCGTTGGCATTGGATTTCCTTGAGGAGTCGCTTGCGACGCTCTTGATCCCGAGTGCATTTCGCCTGAGCTTCCTCCCATTGTCGAACCTGACACATGTATTGCTGCTCGAGCCATTCTTTGCGACGCTTGTCCTCATCTGTCGCCTTCTTCGCTTGTTCCTTCCATCGCTCTTGTCGAAGTCGCTCGAGTTCTGCTTGGCAAACTTTTTGTTGACGGATGCCATCGCAGCAATTCATAGGCATTTCTCCGCGACAGCCGGTGTTCACTTGTTTCGCTTTCATGAATGGAGGACAAGGAGGTGCACCGTTGCAACAACCACCTTTGTTGAATCGCTGCAAATATTGGTCGTACGGAGTGGGAATGGGGTGCTTAAAGGGACCATTTACCCTTTCGTAGCAGCCGAAACCTGGTTTTGAGATGACACGAACAGGTTCTCCGCAGCAACAGTCCGCTTCCTCGATCTTTCCATGTCTGCTTTTTGCGGTTTTGTGACTTTTACTTTTGCTTTTTGAACCACCTGAACTACAATATCTTGTTGCAGAGGATGAATTGGAAGTGGAATAAGAGCAAGTTTTTGTCCCAGATGACGACGATGAGGAACAAAATGGTGTCGTACCCTTTGTACCGCTAGGCATGATTATGAAATGTCTTTTTGATATTGGTTTGTAGAATTATTACTAGAATTTTGACTTGGGAAGAAAATATCGACCAAAATTTTTAGCTACATGATTTTAGTTTTGCGTTTTGGAATCAAGGAGAAGCTGGAGATTTTTAAAATGCAACGATTTCATGCCCTTGTCTGCTTTGAGGATTCTTGTAAACGTAAACTCCACGGTAATCTATCAACGAAAGTTGAAATGTGCAGTATTGGTTTATACAACGGATCCAATGACTCGATCTATACATTCACGGAGTTCGAATACCATCTGTGACAATGACCCCATAAATTTCATCTTGTACAGTTTTTTTTGCATTTGTATGTATTTCTCACAAAAAGCTTTTAGCTCTTCGTGATGTTCGATGTTCTTATATGATCGGCGATGCATTCATATTTACAAATTTTGCAGGAATCATAATATATATTCATTTCCAAGTTAAGCATTAAATTTTCGTTCCTTACACCTTATGCATGTTACTTTGCTCGATCCTTGGATTCTGGACTTTCTGGACAATTTGCATTTCAACGCTAACGTCCTTAATAGGTGGCCCTGGAAAGCACTCCGTGTGTCCTAAAAATACTTTCAGTTCCTAGGATTTATTACCTACAAATTTTATTTGGTATACCCGGAAATATTATATTATTCCGGTATATATTAATGATTGTTAAAAATTGATTGAATATGTAATTGATACATATTATTGTGGAATGAAGTAACATCGCACATGAAAGCAGTATCACGTATTTTACGTTGATGTTGATGAAGTATCATTCATTATTTGAAGAGTGTAAAAGCCCCGGTGAGCACGTAATAAAATGATAACATCATCAATTAATCGACAGCGCTGCCATCAAACATTTGGTGAGCAATCCATTTCTTGGAAGCGTTCCTCCTCCACTGTAATAAATGGTCTGCAGCTGAACATGTAAAGTTCCAGTCGAGCCGATGCACAATTACATGTCATTGTGATATATGCGCATAATACTACCTCATAAACCTCATTCCGTCATCTCTTGTAACAAGAAACTCATACAATGTCAGCAGGCATGTCATATATCACATTTTACACTTGTTTTGTAACTTTTCTTGTGCAATCAATTTCCACTTGAAATGGAAAATTGTATGGAAAATTCAACAGATATAGGCATCTCTCAATGACAGTGGCAGATATTTTATGAGTGTACATTGAATTAAAATGTTATATATCACTATTCAAAGTTATAAAAATTTATGACACTATATGAATTTGAATAGGAATGAAATTGTACTGATTAATGTTTTGAAGCATACACTACTGACTATGTTCCCACTACCAAGTTATACTATAGCTGGTACGTTTTTCCTAAAAAGGATGATGTTTAGAAGGAAACTTGCGTAAGTACAAATTGTGATGACAGTGATACGAAAGCATTCCGGAAACAGCAAATTACACAGAGCAGAATTAATAAAATGGCGGTAATGACCAAGAGAAAGTCTTTATAAAGATTTTCACGCATCACCTGCTTTCCCACATTCCCACGATGGCTTACTTTAAAACGTGCGTTTGAACTTTGAGCTTAAAGCGGAAGAACAATTCGTTACAGTTGATGAATGTCTAATTTATTTGAAGCTCTGTATGACTTTATAAAAATCTCCCTGTTTTAGTTGTGCGTGCAGAAGCGTAAAGGCTTTCCTTGGCCAACGAACCATGTTTTTGTGTATGAGTTTGCGCACACGGAAACACGACATTTTATGATGCATCTTATCGTCATTTTCGCACACTTTATGGTGGTCTGACATGACGTTGAAATTGAAGCCTAGATAATATGATGACATTATATGAGCTACTTTTTTACGGTAGCTTACTGCGTGGGTGGTAACTTTAGTCATTAAACTGTTGTTCCTACAAAAATCTCAATTAAACTTATTTTTAACAGAGATGCACTAGTTTCCGTTACTTTGTATAATATTGTAATAGCTTTGCTCTTAAAAGATCCATTTGTGACTTGTCGCTCGCAGGCAATAACATTTTTGTGTTTCTCATTACACCCTACAAGATAGTTTGGATAAAACTTTAATCCCGAATTATACGTGGAAATGAACAGTAAAATGAGAGTGTTAACCTTTTTGGCGTTACACATATGGACTACTAGTTAATGGGCAACTAACCACTAACCAGAGCTTTTCCTGTAATTTTCGGCGTCTGTATAAAACCGATGATTCAACTGTTTAGTCTTTAACAAATTCATGTGAAAATTGAATGATTAATTAATTGGCATAATTGGCGGCATTAGGTACATTGTTGTGTCGTTTTGGTCGGTGGTAATCTGTTTTTGTACGTTGCGTGTGATTTGAAGAGAGCGGCTGTCCGCAGCCTTCCGCAGGAGTATTTAATACAAGTCTATTGGCTGTCTTAACTGTTTCAAAAACAATTAATTACAAATTTATTTTGGCTGTAAAAGGTTAACATTCTTCCCATCGGATGTGTGGTTGCATTTTCCTCTAATTGCAGACTCCAGATGTTTTTTCGATGTAATTGAGGATATAATTCAAATTCATTTCTTGCAAGCGAAGTCATAAATCTTGCATGCGGAATAAATGAAATCATTACGGGTATCGTGTCAAACAAAATCTAATTGAAGCTATATTTTCTACAAGTTCATATCGCTATAAAAAGAGCGTGGCGTCTTTTAGAGATTTTACGGTGTGCGCATGTGCCACAGCTCTTACTTGGAAATTGGCGTATCTGCTCTAGCACACAAAGATTAGCTAGAAATCGGACCATGTGCTCGTTAATCATATTTATTATTCCATGTTATTTACCGACCGCAACCACAAATTAATCCCAAATTTGCATGATAGAGCTACCCACGGAAAACCACCTAATTACAATTTTTTGCGAGAAATATGCCGACAGAGAATTCTGTAAACAAGCGAAAAGCAAAAACATGGGATACACAATTTTTTCAGTAACACGCGTGTGTGTATTTCGTACGTGTCCCATTTAGCTGCTTTAGTTTGAGTCTCCTCAACTATATAAAATGGGGATGGCGTCTCAAAAACCATCATCATTTCAAATCTTGTCACTCATCGGCACACACAAGCGAACACTTCGAACTGAACATGAGGTTAACAGTAGAATTTCTTCTGATTTTGGGGGTGGCAGTAAGCTCCACATGGGCAGACTGTTGGCAAACGGGATGTCAGCCGAATGATTGGGCCACCACAGGTTGTGCTCAGTACGGACGAGAAGAGAGGGGCAGGGAAGCATGTCGAGATAACCGAGGCGTGGACGGATTCAAGTATAATTGTTGCACTGGAGGAGGAGGTGGACAACCACCACCGAGCGGTGGACAAGGTTTGTATTGAAAATTTTAAACATTTTAAATCACGCTTTTGAGCCTGACAATAACTTTTAAACTTTGTTCAAAAATAGGTTTCGTCACCTTTGAGCAATTCAGTCAAGCCGTTACAAGCAACGGTTATCCAGCCCCGTCTCGAGAGCAATACGAGAATTTCAACAACCATGCCAGATCCACTGGCAAAATTTCTTCCGTCCAGGAAGCAGCCATGGCTTTAGCTCAGCTTCTTCACGAGTCTGACGGTCTCCGTGCCAAGAGGGAGTATGCCTGCGCTCAGTCACAGTGTCCTGGATCTTATCGCACAGAGGGATGCGATGCTCCTGGACAATACTACTACGGAAGAGGGTACATTCAACTGAGTTGGTGTTACAATTACAAACCCGCTTCCCAGGCCATTTTCGGAGACGATACTTTGGTCAGGGATGCCGACCGTGTTGCCAGAGAAGATAAGGTCGCATGGCAAACTGCATTCTGGTTCTGGGGTGAACGTGTTCATAATGCGCAAGGTGTTCAACAAGGCAAGTTCGGAGCTTCCACCAAAGCAATTAACGGAGGCATTGAATGTTCCAGCCCAAATCATCCTCAGGCCCAGGCGAGATTCAAGCTTTACGGAAATGTGAGACGGGCATTTGGCCTCCAGGGAGCTGGAGATCCATCTGGTTGTGCTTAAGGATTAATGAATCAGCAAGTATTTCTTGGGTTAAAGCTTTAAAATTTACATTTGTTCGTGATTAATGTGAAACTGTGATGCAAATAAAGTAGTATTTAATCATCTCATCATAATACGCTTCAATCAATTGATGATTTATCTATTTTATATCGCATATGTCAACATATATCTTTGATGTCATCGGAAGCATTTAGCCTTTTTAGCTCACTATCACCGTTTCCTTTGTCAAAGTAATAAGTAAATTGCATTAAAATGCATAATATAGAGTTGACTGTTAAACAAAGTATGAAAGCCCACACACGCAAAGGATTTTTTTGGAGCAGATCCATCAGTCGTCCGTACCTGCGAATCAACGCAGCTTCATAATAGGATTCTAACATAGATGCGTGAAAATGATTTGAATAGATGAATCTTGATTTGGCTTTTCTGCATGCTCATTGTCAGTACTTTATCATACAACAAGGAACAATTATAAAGAAGGAATAATTTGTAAGTTGAAGTTAAGTTTGAAGCACCAAAGACTTATGATTATGTGAGAAATTCAAATTGTAAAGCAACGTACACAAATTTGCACAATTTGTTGGATTTTGAATACTCACGATCAGTACTCACGATCAGTACTCAGGTTAAAACTGATGGGAGAGTACACTAAAATTAGGCCCCTATATGGAAACTAAATGCTAATTAGGGGGTAACTTGTCAGAAATACAAATCGATATGATGACTGAAATCAAACCTGCCTGCCTGTACGTCTGCATAAGACTCCAGACGGGTATGAATGTTCATTTGGCTTTTATGGTTTTGGTTAGATCGACTTTCGTTAGTTGATGTCTTTTGAAATGAGTATTTTCTATTTTGGGGGATCGGCAATTCCTATCAAGAACTTAGCTGGATGTGAATGGGTTTGTGCTTGCGTTTAATCCTTTTGCGTTAACAGTGTTATTATTGCGATTTAGTTAGTTGAGACTTCCAAATATTATAGTACATTCTCATGTGGTAAGCGAGTTAATTTTAAAAATATATTTATCACACGGAAACAATACAATATGGCTGTTGAAGGGAAAAGCCACGTATACCTTCAAAAGGACGTAAATGCTACCATTACTATAGGTAAGACAAGCCGAATTTGGAATGATGTGGAACTTGACTGCGACTGTTGCATAAGTGCCTACGTATTCCAACGTGAATGTCTAAACTCTCGAATTGATTTTGGTTGTTATGCTTCAGACTGCAAGAATAGTATTCCACAGAAGTACTCATTGCCGACCGACGTGCTTGATCTGTACACGCCGAAGACTGATACGCTAAAGTGCGCCCCTGGGGAAGAGTATGACGACGATCAGATCGAAGAATTGTCAAAAATCATCAAGCAAGCGGAAGGTTCTAAACCGTACGTTAACACGAATTGCGAGAAGCGATTTCAATGATAAAAATTATTATTCCAAATCGTATGCTCTAGACCATATATTACGTATATCATTGGCGATAACCGATAATTTTTTATACGTTTCAGGTGGATCTCATTGATGGTGTATTATGATCAATTTTACACTTGTTTTAACTTTCTGGTTCGAATAACAATTCAGAAACCTCAGTTAAAAGCCATTCGTAACGCGTTAAATGAAGCCAGTATCCAAATCACTGGAACTGTCGGGTTAAATAAATACCATTCGTGTTGTTACGCTTATAACACATGGGCTACGCATAAATTCAACATTCCTATTCCTGGTATATGCATTCAATAAAATAATTAATACGTGAAATTCTATATCCTGCGGCCGATTGATCAATGCCTTAACTTAAGTTTTCTGTCTTCCCCAGGGCTAGGCCCGAATGAACAAACTTTAGTAGGTATCAACGGGTTCTCTGACGTGGAACAATTTTGCATTCAGAAGGATTTCGCAGATCAAGCTACTCGGATGAAATTGGAGTACTCCGTCACATTACATTGGTTTGACATGAACAGGGCCCAAGTGCCAGCTAAGAAATTCAACATAATCGAAAAGCTTTTTAATGACAAGACGCTCGCTGATTGTTGTATTATTGCTTCGAATGACGTAGAAATCAATTGCCATCAATCTGTTCTTGCTGGTGAAGTCTCGAAAGCATATAATATACAAAATCGCTCAAAAACTATTTATCGAATTTATTCATTTAACAGTTTCACTTTCTGATGTTTGCAGTTCACAGTAATGTCCTTCGGAAGATGCTCACAATTGGATTTCAGGAAACACGCACGAAAAGAATTGAAATGAAGGAAACGAGTGAAGAAGGGGTTCGAGCGTTGGTTGCTTTTTTGTACCAATGGGACACAAAGGCCCCGGTTGAGAGCGACATAACTGCTTTCGAACTATTACAACTTGCATACAAATACCTGATTCGGAGTTTGGAGAATACAATGTTAAACATTTTCTCTGCAAAACCGGAAGATTGGTTTTCATTAAACGTAGTGCTGGAGCTATATTTCTTTGTCAGGAATGTTAAAAAGTTTGCGTCTTTGAAGCAGAAAATGTTGGTCATTCTAAAGAGGTAAGGAATCTTTGATTAAATAAGCAGGTCTGTAGGTGCATTTCAAGTACCTTGCTTCCAGAAGTATTAAGTTTTAAAAAATCGTTATAATTTATTCTACTGTTCACTTTCCAGGACCTCGGAAAAGCTTAGAGAATCCGTGGAGTTTAAGCAGCTGTTAGTCAAAAACCCAAACGAAGCTGCAGAGTTGGCATTCAAGTTAATACATGTTAAAATTCACTAGCCATCTTCATTTATCCAATTCTATTTACAATTCGTTCTGGGGACGAGCAGCTTCGTTCCGCGAATATAATGTGATCCAAATTTTATTATGTGAATATGACACGGGCATTGGGCTATCAGCTATCATGTAACTGACTGGAGGAAATAAGATATCCTGCCGTTGTGTTTGAACCGTTTGAACTGAATAATGTTTACGTATATATGTATAGTGTGAAAATGCAAAAAATTTAAAATTTGCTTTGAAAATAAACGTTCATATCAAATGCAATATGGACAACGAGATAAACTTCCAAGAATATGAAAAATACTGTGTAATAAATGTGATGAATAAGATTGGACACGGTTATCTTTGATAATCGACATTTTATCTTCATATCGCAAATTGTTGTTGCTTAAAATTACAAAAATTGATTACGCTATCGCAAGGTCCAATGTTACGTGTTCATGTTTACAAATAGTCCTAAATATATATATATTGTATTTCACCTGTTTCTACTTCTTCAAATCGAGTGAAATGGATATTTAACTGGAAAAGTAGTTATAAAGAGAGTAGATGCGAGATGGGCATCTCGATGATTTAGCATTGAACAAATCTCTCCCTGTAGAATTCATATAAATTCATTTTAGCAACAGAAATAAGATAGGCCACGTGTTCTTTAACTTTAACTTGAGTTCATATTTTGGTTGATTGCGAAAAGTTTAGAAAGATGGCCAATGGGAAAAATCGCCTTTACCTTCAAAAGGATGGAATGGTGCAGACAAATATGTGTAAGATAATTCAATAAGTGTGTCCACACAGACTATTTTTATAAATTCTTCCGGTGTCGGTAGTATGCAGACAGCGTTCTAATAAACTGAATATATATTTGTTGAAGGGAGCAAGAACGATATTCCACAAAAGTACCCCAATCCTACATTCCTTTTTGCCATGTACGAACCGAAGGTTGACATGCTGAAGAGCTTTGCAGGACAAAACTATGACGAGCAAGAAGTGGAGCAAGTGTCAAAAATCATTGAAAAGGCACAAAATTCCCAAACGTATGATGATAAAATTACAAAAAAACCCGTGTCACTATGATAATCACATTGACTAAAGACTTTTTAACATTTCAGATGTATCAAATTTTTGGTACATTACGATAAATTTTGCGACAAGTTTAAAGTAATGGTGGACACGACAATAGAGAAATCCCTTGCAGACTCAATTCGAGAAGTATTAAGCGAGCCGACAATTCATATTTCTGGAACGCTGTCCTTAAACAAATACTTGCGCTTCCAATTCAAGTATCCCGAGTGGGAGACATACGAACTTCATATCCCAGGTCGGTAACAATTATTACTTATCATCAAATACATTGTGTTCTTGTTTCCTGTTCGAAATTGGCAACACGAGCTCATTTTTTCCAGACATTACGTTTACTGAACAAACCATAAAAATTCTGGACGTGAGTCCAGAAATGGAGAAGTTTTGTCTTCAGGAGGATCACGCGGATGCATTTACGATAGTCAAAGTCGAGTATTCCGTGACTCTCGAGTGGATAGATAACACCCAGGGACCTGTCATCAAATTCAATGTGATGGAGAAGCTATGGAATGACAAAACTCTATCCGACTGCAGCATAATCGCTTCTAATGATGCAGAAATCAAGTGTCATCAAAATATTCTGGCAGGTGATAAAAAATTTGGTTGATTGGTCAAAACCTTAGTTTTGGGGATTTAAAATTTTAACACTTTACAAAAGTTCATAGCCAGGTTCTTGAGACAATGCTCAGCAATGGATTTGAGGAAACGCACACGAAACGAATCCCAATGAAGGATACGAGTGAAGCAGCGGTCCACGCGTTGCTGGCATTTTTGTACCAGTGGGACACCAAACCTGCCGAACAAAGTGATTCCATTGCCCTGGAACTATTGCAACTTGCACATAAATACAATATTGAAAGTTTGGAGAAGACAATGCTGCACATCTTTTCCACGAAACCGGATGAGTGGTTTACCATAAATATTGCGTTTGAATTGTACTTTTTTGTTTTAAATGTTGACAAGTTTGCACCGTTGCAAGAGAAGATGCTCGGAATACTAAAACGGTAAAAATCATATGTAGAATGCGTATACTTCTAGCATTGTAAACTGAATTTGAATGGCATTTGGACAATTATAATTGGTAATTCTAGGAATCCGGGCAAGCTTCGAGAATCTGAAGAGTTCAAACATTTACTGGATAAACATCCATCGGAAGCGGCAGAATTAGCATTTAAGCTTCTACAAGTAAATTAATTCTTCCAGTGTTATGTTTCTTATAAAATACTGGTTAATGTTTAAAACAAGTTGTTATACGTAGTGATTGTTTATAAATAAATTTGTATACATCATGCGTTTTCCATTCACCTTCCTTAAAGTGACCACCCCATTAGGTGGCGATAAATATTTGCTCCCAAAACAGTACATTTCATTTCAGAAAGTAGTACAAAGTAGTACAGCAAATT
>JAQFZW010002455.1:0-17275 GCA_034687055.1 Heteromurus nitidus | reverse complement strand
CCGATCTATGTGCTGCTGGTTGCTGATGTTACATATTTTGGATATCTGCAGACATGAAAAAATGTATTAGATCTACCTGTGATGCTGATGATGCACCTGGCTTCCTCACTCACAAACACCATATTTCCATCATCATATTTTACTGATTGTGAGAGTGAATACATATTAATACATATCCAATCCACTTGAAACAAGGGGAGAGAAGTATATCGTAAGTCTACCACACAAAAAGTAACTCTTGTTATTTAACATTCATATCCACACTTTTGAATACTTTTTTCCCTTCATAAATCCATAAAATGAAGCGACAGTCGACAGAGAAGCACATCGACGCTGGTTGCAACTTGCAACAACAATCCCATATGAAAAAGTCAACTAAGCAGAAACCCTTCAGAGAAGAATGTAGCTCTCCCTCTCACAACATTAATATTATTGCTATTAGTTGACAGTGTTTTTACTAAAAACCATAATCATAATATCATGCATTTATACGTCCCTTATGTGCTCCACATCCTATCCTTTTATCGCTATTATCTTGCTAAAAAATCCCTCTGTGATTGTACCTTTTCTGAATAGGTTGTCATATGGCAAATTTAATGTTCCTCGACACAACCTTTTATTACAAACAAAGTGAGCAATGTAAGGATACTGAACCAACCTTACACCTTGTTGCCATAATCATACTTCACATTCACCGGCTGGCTGCTGTTGTTTTTATGCTTTTATATCTTTTTTTAAGGAAATCAAAATACGAAAACTTTCGAATCCAATTCAAACCATTCTCGAACTTGTAAGCATTTTCGTCATTTATAGATCATGGGAAAACAGCGTGTGCTTCCCTACAATTTTATAAATGGCTTTCCTCCTCTCCATTATCAATTTGAAATCCATCATTTTAACTAACTATGGACGTGTGCACACTCATAAATTACTAGGTATCATTGCCAATGCCGTATTATCTTGACTGCAGAAAGAAGCAATATAGCAATTTTAATTAGTTATCCTGAGAAGACTGTCTCGACATGCAAATGAAGCATATTTACGAACATGCGTTGGTATTGCTACGCAACATTTCTTTCTTCGAAATAATAATACACACACGCATAGTTTCATTATGTCGTTTGCATCTGCCATGCATCTGCTGTTGACTGATTTTAACGAGTTTCAGTTGCACTCACTCGTGTCAGCTTCATCAACTTGACCAGATAATGGATTTTAAGGAAATGTGGAAATGCACACATTTCAAAAAAAAGGAAGTAGGCTGAACTTAAGACTAGTGTGAGCTTCTCAATATATATTCTTATTCTGAACTTTGAAGGTAGAGAGTTTTAATAAATTTGTCAAGAGAAGAAGTTTCTCTCGATGAATTATCGTGTGATAAAAGTGACAAGGAGACCAGATCTCCGTCAGATACCACACAGCTGCCCTCACTTTACATTTGAATGAATGAATGAATAGGTTCCCTTATGCCGGTAGCTCCATATTACTCCCGTCTAAGCATGAACAGTTTTGTCGAGGGACTCACAATCGCATTTTGTACGCAACAATATTTCAGTCATCTCCAAAAAAAACTCAGAGACCTTTAGTTTCCCATTCCCGATTTTCCATCTGTGCAAAACCAAACATCTCTCCCTCGGAAACGAGAATCATGGAACTGGGATGGGGTTAAGTTGAGGATGAGCATAATATAAAATATGTATTCTTATTTGAGTTGATGATGGTCTACGCACCAGTATAGAATTTGACGCTCTCCTCTTTCATTCAGAAGCTCGAAGGAATGCAGCCACCATCCACACATCTCCACAATCAACACGCAACATTTCATTTCACTTCATTTGAAATCAGTTCGAAATTCCATTGTCGACTTTTGTCATTCGCACATACCTACACCTTAAACAAGAGAGAGAGAGGAGAAATATGCAACTGCCATGCCACTGGTCTGATACGTAATGTGAATGATGACGTGGTAAATAGAGTTGGAAAAATTGTATTGTAAATTGAGCCTTAAACTTGATTTTTTTATTTCGTTGCCGCTAATGAGAGCTCTAGAGCTTTATATTTTTCTTTTCATGTCATGTCATTCAATCAGGGTGAGATTTATAGGGTCAAACGAACACAACTCTCTCGCATATCTTTTCGCACTCTAAACCCAATTCAACAGTCACACAAGCCCCGAGAACCATTTACGCATTTTTTATTGGGAGAACGCGCGTTCCGTTCAGCTAAAATAATTTATCTCGCTTATTGTATTATTGTTGTAGGCAAATAGGAATCGGGTTAGGAGAAGGGAAGGCATTTCTCCTTCCAAGATAAATAATTTATGTATTCGTTCGTGTCGTGACTTGGATGAAAATCTCATCATTCCTATCATCATCATCATCATCACGGAGAATTCGTATTGTTAACTGATCTCCCTGTCTCTTCTCTCCACAGACTCATTTCTTCATACAAAAATACTTTGTTTAGTTTGCATTGCGTTGGAAAAGCCCTTGGTTGCTGTTGCTACAGAAAGCTCTCCATGTGGTCACCAACCTGGCTCCTATTAATCAATCACTACGCTCAAGAAAAAATGGAGTGAGTTGAATGAAGTTGAGCTGTGTTTTTGCTCCAAGAAGCTGACTAAATACACCTTCAGTTCAGACTTGTTAAAAGGAAGAAAGACTTTTTTTCTTGAGACACACTGCAACAAGTCAATTGAGACAGTCAGATAGGGAGAATCCATACGAGAAAAAAAACGAAACAAGATTTTTAGTCTAGCCATGGCAAAGTTGAAGGAAATATCGAGAGAAGAAGAAGAAAATGATTCGACAAACTTTGAGTGCTTCAACTTGGTCTTAGTCTCTTGTCTAAAAATTGAGAATTCGATTCGATATCATAATTTGAATATGAATGCCTTAAATATGCACCACTTATCAAGTGATGCATACAAAATCAGTCTCTCTCTCTCTCTTGCACTTGTCGCATTTACCTCAATTTTCTTGTCAAAGTGACTTTACAGAAGAAATGCTCCGCATAGTTACCAGGTTACACTACCACGAACTTGCCTCATTTCACTTTGGTTTTGAATTTGAATTCTGGTAGGGCGGCTAAAAGCTCTCAAGCTCATCTCAAGACGAAAAGTAACGTAAGTGAGTGCTTCCGCAAAGAACAATCGAACCTTGATTGCATGTAAATGGTTTGCCATTAATTTCAAAACAAAAATGAATGATGATTGGGTTCTGCTCAGATATTCCGAAACGAAAAAATAGGGCGCTATCGAGTGTAGTCATCTTATCGATTCATTGCAAGTGGATGTTGTTGCGGGACATGGGACACAAATATGAAGAAAAAAACTTGATTATCCTTATTGAATGAATTATGGAGATAATTTTTTTGTATTTTTCTTGTTCCAATCTCACATTCATATCTGTTCACTTATTAAAGGCGACATCAACATTTGACTTTTATATTTATTTATGAAATTCGAGCAACATATACAAGCCCAAGCCCAACGTTTGTAAATAGAGGGAAGGGAAAAACACACGCCCCTTCCTATTTTATTTTATATTTCCCTTTTGTAATCAAATCAAGACGACAAATAAGGCTGATGATGAGCGTCCTAATCCAGAAAACAATGTGGACATTGTCTGGTCAAAGAAAATGATTTTTAAATAGGTGGTCTTCGTCGTCGTGGTCTCTCTCTCGCTCTATTGGGCATAACCATTCTTCCCCTCTGGGATCACAATGGGCTCATTAAAAGTCAACTTAAGGAGACAAATTCCGATAATCCATACTGATGCGCATTAAATGAAGGCATTGCTGTCACAAAAAGGAATGTGTGAACATATCGAACATGCAAATAAGCCTCACACAGGCAAAACCCTAAAAGCTACAAGCTTAAGTACAACTTGCTTCTCTCGCTCCTTTCCTTCCCGTTAATTACTCGAGTTGAGAAAAAAGGACTTTTGCTTACTTATCTCATACATATGCACAAGGTACAAACAATTATGCATTGTTTGCTGTTACATCCTCGCGAGAAATTAATTACAGAAGAAGAACATCACATCTTTCTCCCAGTTCCCCTTAATTATGCCCAAATAAAGGAGCAATAAAAAGGGGATTCATTAAGATGTCCATTACACGAGTGGTTATTAGTGCACTACCTCGCAAGTCTCTCAACCTCTCTGATATACATTTTTTCCTACTTGCTACTCATTTTTCATATGCCTCCACTCCATTTCGCTTTGTGTTTCATTTCACTTCACCGTCCTCCTCCTCCATCCTCTTTATCCAAGCTGCAGAAATGGACTTTAGGAAGAAGAAAAAATGTTGAGGATTGGAGATTGGAGCAGCACAGAGCACTCCACAAACGATCCATTAAGTCCACGCTGTGTGAATGAAGTGAGAGGATTTTTACATGGAAAAAAATGTTTGTTGGAGCCGAAGGCATTTAGTTGGCATGGCATGGCCTTCTAGCCATCATCCTGGTGGACATAGATTGAGGGAGAATCGTGAATATACATAAGAGCTCATTAAAGAATTTTTTTTGAAAGTGATGTTCTCTTCTCCTTCTCTCTCTATTTCTTAGTCTCAGCCCATCAAATTGTATTTTTACCTGAGAAGAGCTGCGAGTTGATTGTGAGTTGCCCGGAGAGCGAGCATAAAAAGTAAGAGGTGTATTTTTGTTGATGAGGATGGTGATATGGATGATGAAGTACGCAAAATTCTTTTGGAGGAGCAACAAGTATTTACCAGCAAACGCGAAGACTGCGAAACTGCACACTCTCCCAGACAACTTGCAAAATATGTTTGTATCTACATTACATGAGTAACGAGCAGCAAGAACACAACAAGTAATCATCATAATCAATATTTTTTTCAGTTCATGCTTCGTTTTTTAGCAGGAGAGTGTGGGGTGGGGGAATGGGAATGCGAAATAACGACTATTTTTTTGTTATGGTAACTATCTTCTCCATCTTTGGTTTTCATATAGTCCAAATCCAAACTCAGTCAGTCAGTCAGTCTGTTAAATGGACGTATACGTATTATTACTCTGTTAAAAACAAAGACGAAATTGTCTAGTAATAAACTCGAAGGTCTTCCATTCCACGTTTTCCAAGACAAAACTTAAAAAGGAGAGCTCATGTTGACTATTTTTTCCTGACTTGACTCACCCTCCATTCTTTGTTGAATGAAGCATACAAAGTACACTCAATATAAAAATATGTGAGAAGAGTGCAATCCAGCAACAGTTCTCAGATAATTACACAACAATCAACGTTCAAGGGGAATAAGTGTGTTTCGTGGTAGGTTTGATGAACCTTTAAAATAAAATTGAATGGGTGAAGTTGAAGTATATACAAGCAGCAAGCAAGCTGTTGTCTTTAATTTTTGGCGTGTGAGCAACACTCAAATTTTGTATCAACACTGTAATTGCTAAAACCAGCTACTACGTCTTGCAGCAACATTCTTTTTTTAAAAAAATTGATAATAATTATGCAACTCTTTTATACAGTCATGATATCCTCGAATGGTTCTTCACGATGAAACGAAGTGGTGCGTGGCCGACTTAAAAAATGCATACTCAAAAGAAAAAGATGAAATTATCCTACTTGCTTGCAAAACAGATTTTTTTTGACTAAGCATGAATAGCTACTCGCATTTATAAAGTTTGCAAATATGCAAAAGTCGTGGTAGCTATTTTGTCAGATAAGAGAGACAAGGGAAAAACGTCAACTATTTTTCTTTTCGTCGTCCCAAAAAATTCCTTCTCTTCCCATAATTTGCAAAGTATTGTACAGTTTCAGCAAATATCTATAGCTGACTGTGCTCGTGGCTTTTATTAATCTTGAGCTCAGCTCTCTCAGACAAGAACGAAAAAATAGCCTAAATGCTCGAGGTAACATAGATTAAATCTGAGCGTGCGTGAATGCGTGCAAAACAACGTTTATCTTTTGCTCAACTCGCTCTTTCCCATTACAAATAGTTTATTTGGTTGAGATTGGTTGTTGACGACGAGTGATTTGATATTTTTTTCTCGGGAACTCGATCTCTGCACGAAACATTTTTGAAGAGCACCTTCTTGTACCTCCTTTGGACCTCTCTGACTTATTCTTTGAAGAAATGATGCCACAAGGAAAATATGCAGTGTTGAAGTTTGAAGAGATGTGAAATGAAGTGGATATTATATTTTTTTAAGAGCAAAGATTCAAAGAATTTTAAACAGGTACTTACGGACAGGTACAAGTCTCGGATCAAAAAGGTCAGCCTTCGCCTCAAGCTCATCCAAGCGAAGCTTGACAGAGCGGACCCTCTTGCTGACTTGCTCCGCGAGGGTGGCCACATCCGAGAAGACATCGCCGGCATGAGTGACCAGCGATGCGAGTTGTCGAAGCACATTCACCAGAGTCTCATTGTTCACAGCGATAAACTCCGAGTCCGCCTTCCCCTTCAACTCGAGCTTACCCGCGCTGCACTTGACGGGCCCAACTGCGCGATAAACCAACGGCATTTTTATTTATGCCCGGTAATTTCCCTTAAAAATAATTACGTTGTTATACCAACTCTTCCGGAGACATTTTACACCCTTTCTGTAAAATGTGAGATGTACTCTTTCCTCTCTCAAAAGTATTCTTTTTGCTCCAATTGGCGGAAACCGTTAATGCTCAATAAATGCGTACAACTCAGGTGAATTTTTTCTTCTACATGATCGCATTTAATATGAAATAATGATAATTTCCCCTTGTTTCTTGCGACTTTCGACCACAGTTTTAACCAAACCACACTTGCACCGCAGCCATCCACAAAAACATACGCTTTTTAAGCGAACAAACTAGACCATCAACAAGTAGTCAGCAAAATCGAATTCTATTTTCGCCAAAAAAAAAAAAAAGAACGGTGTTGTAGCACAGGAACGCATACGCACAAAACACAAGAGCACACTACACATTCAGCGTTTTTTTTGTTAATTGAAAAGAGACGAGAAACGACAGATGTGCCTGTGTTCCGTCCTTTCTGCAAAAAAACACACAAAATAATGCCACACTCGTCTTTCCCAATCAACCTATTTTTCCTTGCTTCAATTCTCCCGTTCGAAATAGCAGAGAAATCCATACATAAATATATATTTAGTCGTTGACAATTTATCTCATGGTTTTGAAATGACTAACTCACTTGAACTTACTTTTTTAAAAGAGAAAAATTGTTCATGTAAAATAGCACAAAAATTTGGAGTCAGTTGAGATGTTTGCACAAAGACTTTTTGAGAGATTCTCTCACGCGGTAAGAGCGCAAACTCAGAGAAGCACAGAAAGGAGCGAGACAAGGATAACGTTCGTCTTCCTTCTCCTCATTCTCGCAACGAACTAAAAGCTTCTCGTGTGACAGCCGAAGCTTCGAGGATACATGCAGAACTACAGCAGCAATACAACGACCAAATTGAACAGAAAAGGGATATACCTGCTCAGACAATGAAATGTGTGTGGTGGTAAGTTGGTAACGATGACTCTTTCGAGTTCTCCCTATGCAATGCACAAGGAAATGCTGGTGGTGTGGAAAACTGGGGAATTCTTTCGATGGTGGACGGTGGAAGTCTACTCTACTACCTACTTGTATTTCCATTGAGCGGGGTGGTGGTGAATCTGGTGAATGTTAACGTAACAACCCTCGTTCTAAAGATTATCTCCACAACGAGACGAGGGAGATGATGCTCGTCTCTGTTAACTTGCATCTCCTTCCTTGCATTACATATTACTTGTATACTTTACTCAACAGTGGAAGCATTACTATAAACGCACTTTACTTACCCCCAAAATCATCATCAAATAGAGATACTCATTCACCCTATTCTGCCACTCTCCCAGAACAGTTCCCATATTACGTACATGTGCACAGGGATGACAGCGTTTTCTCTCTCGATTGTGAGCAGGGCTGAATCCTGAATTCTCCTTTACTTTACATACAACTTATATACAATCCAATCGAGTATATTCAAAATGAAATTCAGAATAGAAACCTCCTCGCCTCCCTAAAGAATACCATGAAAACGAATAGACAAGCCAACAATACATACCAATGAATATGCATTTTGCTTTTTAGGTAGACAGACACACACATTTTAGCTGAGATGCGCTAACAATTCAAAACCGTGTGTGCCTCAGCTCTCAACGAGTTGCTTACAAGATCTCTTATGAAAAAGAAAACTGAGCTAAGCGTCAGTCGTCAGCGTATTTACTTACTTGAAGGAACGTTTGGTTTATTTTTTGTGGTTGTTTAGGAGAGGAAGTAGGTATCTGCTATAAAAAAAACCCTTACGATACCTGATGGGATCTTACCTTATTTTCAGAGATATGATGTGAGATGTGTGAGCACTCCTCAAATTGCTTCACTCACTTGCCTCCTTCCTTACTTACTCACTTTACACAGTCTAGTGGAGAGAGGAAAAAACGTGTACGAAGAGAATGGCTAGTCATTATATAATTGTCTTCATCCCTTCAAAATACCTTTCCTTTTCCATGCAATTTGCTCAGTCTCTCTTTTACGGATTGCTTAGTAACATGCTATCCTGGGATTGGGATCTTGAAAAAGAAAACAACAAGAAGAAAAGAAGTTTTTGTACATTCCACCATCATTCCTCATTCGCCCTTCTTTAAGGTTGAAACAACTTGACCATTACAATTTTAACTTCATGTGCAGAAGAAAAACACTGGAAAAATAGCTTTCAGGGTGTCTCTCTCTCGCTCTTCCTTTCATAAATGAAGTCAAGTCAAGTAACCCTTTCCTCTTTTCCATCTTCCCTTCCCCTTTCAACAAAAAAATCTCTTCCTTTTCCTTCTCTCCTGTCTTGTCAAACAAAAAAGGATATATAAATATATATTTTTTACAAATGTTTGTGCATACATTTCACTTTGCAGCTCACTATTTAAAAATAGGATGATGAGTTGCCCTCCTGCATAAACATGTGTGCAATGCAGTTAAATAGATGAAGTCAGGGGACTTGTTCATCTTCTCGATTGGAATGTTTGAATATGCATGTAACAACAGAAAAATAGTCGTTAATTAGCTACCCGCGCGAGTTGCGTTATTTTTCCTGGAAAATTCTCCGAAGAGAGTGTTTTTCCACGCGGTGATAAATGGCACGCGGCCCAGCACAAATATTTCATCTGTTCGGAATGGCGTGGAACACATTGGAGAGGAAATAAATATATATTCTCCTCCCCTTTCGCTACGCTTTATGCAAAGTCACCTTCTGTCTGGGCTGAGGGATCGAGATGATCACTGGCGTTGCGTTGTGCTCAACTTCAACATTCATTCTAAGCGGAGAGATGACAAAAAAGCATATTGTTAAGTGTGAATCTGCTGGATTGGACTGGAAAAGGGACCGTGTGTCTAGACTCGTCCTCTTGCGGATGAGGGGCTTTCGAAGGGAGGATGGAGAATGAAACAGCAAAAAAACAGCGCACACGGACGGACGGACGGACTATGAAAATGAGATTAAGAAGCGACCTCGGGGGATGAATGCAAAGCATTTTTCCATTTGATTCGATGTGGTTGCGCACACAAAACTCAGCGGGATGGTGGAAGTGGTTCCTTGTTCCTTCCTCCACTTTTTTTCCTGGGATGAGAATGGGAAATGGAGATGTGATGGATACATGAAAATATGTATGTGCCAGCAGTCGGTCACACTGAGAATGAAAAAAAAGGTTTCTTCTTTTTGTCTCCGAAATCCCTTTTGTATGTGATTACGCCTTGGGATTGGGATTGGCTTTTTGTTGGTGTGGCCCTGAGCATTTCGTAATCGAGAAGACAACAGCTCGACTAGCCTCAAGCAGTCCTCGTGCATTTTTAATCAAGGGCCTCGCCCTAAAATACGATTCAAATACGGAATGGGAAGTGAAGCCCATTCAGTTTCATATTATCCTACTTTAAGGGGATCCCATTAGTAATAACTTTCCGGCGACTTGACGTAAAAACTATTGCGAATTTGAGGAAATTTTTTTGCAGCGAATTGTAGATAATTTAATTATTCGCTGCAAAAATTTTTCCTGAAATTCGAAATAGTTTTCAACTCAGGTCGGTTGGCACAATTATCATAATACCCCACATCGGACGTGAGATGAATACTTTCCTTAACGGAAAAAATTACAACAACTGAGATATCCTTAATAAGTTGAGCTTCGTGACACAGGTTACAATTCTGCACTTAGATACCCTATTCGCTGCTCAATTTCATTTCACTTGTTTGCACCAAAATGTTAATGTTTTTTTGGATTTTATAGTTTATTCAATACAATCTACTTATGGTACAAGATAACATGTTGTAGAAAATAGTTGTATTCACATGAAAAATATGTTGTTCATCTAAACCTACTCCCAATCTAAGGTTATCAATCACCAGTTGAAACATTTCGTTCATTTCACATATTACTTACTTCTCACTTCAACTCATTCCAGATCCTTACAGACTATAAATAAAATGGATTGTTACCATATATTTTGGCTCATTTGCTTAAAGCTATCAAATAATTGTTAAATAAAATATTTTTTAAATTCAAGAATTGACGTAATCACTAGCACTAGCACAAACAACTCGCTACTTGGAACTTGGAATATTTATATGTACACAACGTCTTAAAATTTAATAAACGTTCAACGTAAACATACACTTACTCAGAACAAACGTCCTTCTTCAGTTGCCTTGTCCATTCCTTGATAAACATGAAAGCACCTTGCTTTCCAATCACTTTGCACCGTTCATTTACCTTACCATTCATTTACATGACATCACCATCTCTATATTCAAAGTAATGTACAACGTTTGTTTAATTACAATCAAAATAAGAAAAAAACTCTAAACCAATAGGTTTAACTAAAAATCATTAGACTGTAAAATTTTGTATGAGATTTGCCCAATTCTTATTTAAAATAACTCTGTTGTAAAACGTACGCTGATAAAAGCGAGCATGCAAACCGTCAGTCTCGTGCAACCGAACAGTACATAATATTTATGTGTTACATGGCTCTTAATTCAAAATTCAACTTAATTCTTAACTTAATTTTAATTCAATCTATCTTCTTCCACGACTCAGCCCGCAATTCATTTGCTTAACAAGTAAGTATCATCAGTCAAAAGCTCGTTATGTTCAATAATAATTTGGAATTCTTATTCTAGGCTACTTCATAACATCATCACCAACAAAGAGATTCGAGAAAACATAAGTATAAACATTGTTACTAAACTAGAATGAATAAAAATCCTTGTAATGTACAACTGTAATTAATTAAGTCGTCACTAGAAATAGGAACTCATTTTTACATAGATCAGGCGTGATTGAAAACACACAATCACAATCTTACCAAATGTTTATGGTATAAAATGCTGAGTTGTCAGAATGCTTGAAAACACAAGCTTTAATGACAACCTCACTTGTAATGCTCTTCCTCCTGCTTCCCCACATTCTTACTTTCGTCAGTTTCTCCATTTTCCTTCTCACCTTGCTCCAAATTTTCTTCTGGCTCAGGCTCGGACGCTGACTCAGTCATCTCTTCATCAGTCTGCTTCTCAATAACATCAGTTTCGGACTTGTTGCCGTCAATGACCAACTGCTTCTTGGTCCGCTTGAAAATAAGTTCCATTGAACCTTCATCGCCAGCAGGAGGTTGTGCTGGCACTTCTCCAGAAGAAGTTGGAATCACTTCAGCAATCGGACCATTTTGAGCTTCTTCAATAATTCCATGTACATCTTTTTCAACCACGTCTACAGACGGGGCACCAGCTACAGGAGCAAGTGGTGCTGGAGCCACTACATCTGTGGACTGCGCAGTTACTGGCGCAGCAGCCGAAGCATCAAGCCCATCATCCTGGACCGTATTTAGAATAATTACGGGACTCGGAGAAACTTTACCCTGAAACATAAACATAAAAATTAGGTACGGTACACCCAATGCCATATTATCACACCAACTAAACAAATGGACACCAACCGTAGGCTGTGTTGTAATTTTGCTGGCATCCTGATCATTTTCCTTTGGAGACGCGGCTGGATTTCCATTTTCGACCTGCTTCAACTTTCCGGCTTTTGCATTCTCATAGATCGAGTCTGGAATGGGCAGAAATATCGGCACCGGTACAAAAATCGGCAGGACCACTGGAAAGGGTACGTACTGAATACGTACTCGTTCATTTGAGCTTCGTTCAGAGCTGCTTCCGCTTCCACTACCTGAACCCGGCTCTACAGTGGCATTTCCGGAGCCGTCGCTGTTGTGGGATGACGCGCTACCACATGACGAATCTGTTCGTTTGCCCACAGGAACCAACCTGCCCCGACCTCGTCCTCTTCCTCGCCGCCCTCGACTCCCATTGTCAGCAGTGCCTCGGTTGAGTTCTAGATCAGGCGGTGCAGATGCTGGTGGCTCTGGCGGTGGTGTTATAAAGCCATATCCGGGCCCAATTCTGTGAGCTGGATCCATGTCTGGCAAGCGCCCAGAGTCAGAGTGCTGCTGACTCGCACCGAATATCGGGCTGTTGCTATCACTGCTGCTTTGGGGGCCGACCAGCCGAGTTATTTGTATTTGGTTGGGCACAGGGACGTGCATGTGATGTCCATTTAGCATGAAAGGATGGAGCTGTTCTCCTCCAGCGTGTGTTATAGTAATTGGCTGACCAACAATTCCCTGAACCCTTGGCATATGCTGACATGGTTGTTGTTGTTGCCCTGGATGGAAAGGTACAGACAATGGTCTGAAACCTGCTGGAAGTTGGAATACCATAGGATTCCCTGCATTGGCCTCCTTTGGGAGGGTTATTTCCATTATATTTCCACCAGTGCCGGACGGAATATTTGTGTCCCTTATGTAGGCAGTGGGTGGTCTCTGGTTGCCTGGATTGGGGCCGCCACCAATGCACACATTTGGAGGTCCAAATCTGCCGGGGTATCCTGAATGAGCATGTGCTGACCGAGGCACATTTTGACCAGGGGATGGAATCCCCGTTGTCGAAGTAAAGAAGGGTGTGGCTATGTTTGGAAGCATCGCAGCCCCGCTTGCTGATGTGAAAATAGGACCAGTTGGATTTGGTGCAAAGCTTCCAATTGGTGTTCCTAGAATAGGAACAGCGGCAGTCGGTAATCTGATGGTAGGTGCGCTCACTGGAGGCATGCCTGATCCTGGGGGAGTTTCCAACATGGCTCGATTTGGCGTTAGTGTGATATTATGTGTTGTTATACCAGGCGGTATAATAATTCGGCCAGTTGATGATGTAATAATGGGCCGCGGGGGTGGAAAAGATAGACCCGACGATAAGACATAAGGCCTATGAGCAAGATAACTTCCTGCGGATGCTGGGCCATTTCCTCGTACCTGATGCATGAAGTTTCCCTGTCCAGGATGTGGTGGACGTCTGAGAAACATTGGTTTCCCCACGTTCGGGAATCTAAGTCCTTGTGGTGGAGGAACAACTGGAACCCCTTCAGGTGGGGTAGCGGGACACGTTTTTCGCCTCTTTGATTTCCGTCGTCGGGGAGTCCCCGAGTTCTCCTGATCTCCTTGAGCATGTGGAGTGCCTCCATTTTCAATGGATTCATCTGTGGAGGAGCTACGAGAGCTCTGAGCATCTGCTTGCGCTGATGCCCGACTGTTTCCACCTCGTGCAGGGTAGTAGACACGGGGCAGTCTGCAAGTACGCCCACTCGGATCAGTCGACAGAACGACAAAAGGGCTTATTGGCGCATCTGTGGAGACCATCCTAATGCCACCTTGGCGGCTCTCCGCACCATTTCCTGGGGGCCTGGGAGGTGGAGTATTTCGAGGAGAACGGCTGCCGTTTGAATTATCCATCCCTCTTCCGGTCTGGATATGAAATGTTTGGCAAAATGTCATATTATCATCTACGTTATCTTTTCAAATTCAATCTACGAACAACTTCAATGACAAATCATCGTCATAAAAAATGATAATTAACTCACGCAACTAGCGCAAAGTCTGTCCGGGATGTCCTGTATGTTGTTGGAGCACAACTCACCAACATCCCAATCCCCTCGCTTGCCACAACTCGCACAGTACGCTCGCTTCTTATAATGCCTCCTTCGGTAAGCTTCGAAACAGGAGTCACGACAGAAGTCAGGGTTTCCAGAGTTTTCAGGATTTGTAGGCGTCTTGCACCATTCACATAGCTTCACAACTGAAAACAGGCGCCACAGGTAAACATGTACAATGAATATTTTGAGGGAGAAAATGATAATTAACGCTTTCATTGAAAATACATTTCACAAATTCAATACCTATATAAACTAAAAAGCAAGTTATTTTGAATAACTCCAATCTCCAATCTATTTTACAAAAAACGCCACTTTGAGAATATCCAAACTCAATAAATCAGCAAAATTCTGTGGATGTGAATTCGCGAAAAAAAGGATGAACTAATCTCCAGACACAAATGCTAGTTCTTGTAATCAAAGAAGAGAAGGAACCAAAGCGCCACTGCACTCTCCACGCAAAAGCTTAAGTTAGATCTTCCCGACAACTTCATGGTGAAGTAGTCCTCGTCTGGATATACAGAGAGCTTATAGCCCTCTTTCCTCAACGCAACAAAGGTAAAGCTTCCTCGCTCTCCTATAGCTCCCTCCGTACCATCATCTGTCCTAAAACAGTAGATACTCTAGTTTTCTCCCAAAAAATAACAAGGAAGGATAGAGTCTTGATGTGATCATGGCATTCGATCATGTGTCACTTATACTTATCATTGAATTGAATGAACACTTTCCTCTCATTATCCATGCATTGTGGTGGTGGCATATTGTACTCTTTTTTTCTCCGGGATAAATGGTGCAGAGAGTAGTGAAGAGAGTACATGGTTTCCTAATGCTAGGGTAGGATGGAGGAGGAGGAACGTTTCTACCAACGCGATTTCCTCGTTCAGCATGTTTTGCACAAGAAGTAAGAAATGTTGGGAAATTACACTCATTAGGATACTGACTTAAGGTTAATATGATAAGCATTGGAGGATGGAGAAATATACAGAGGACTGAGAGGACAGAGTAGCGTTTTTTGCTAGAGAGAATTGGTAGGAGATTTAGCGAATTGTGAATATACATGTTTTGCCGTCAGCTACTTGTTGACCCATTATGCAGGTGACAGGCATGAGACGATAGTGAGCAAGTTTGGAAACTGTCCGTTATTTGGAAATAAATAGACAACGGTCAAAAATTTAAAAAATAATAATTTTAGATCATCATCAGGGCATTATTCCCGTCATTTTGATGCCTCATATCATGTTTTGAGCAAGTTTGGAAGTTGTCCGTTAATTCCAAATAACGACGAAATGAAGGCCTAAAAGAAAAATCTAACCTCGGATTATTCATCAGTCCGGTCATTTTGATACCGGATTTGTCGAAATCGGTGACAAAAAATCCAAGGTCATACGGCACGGGAAACGGATATCGTCTCAGACCTGTACTTACACGCTCTGTAGACTATAGTGATGAGATGCACTATAGACTACGGTTAATGCGCAGTGATGAGCATTCTGGCGGTAACCCTAGAGGTCGCAAAAGTGACTCGGGTTTCCGAGACTTACTCGGCCCGCCCGGACCCGGTACGGGCCGGGTACGAGCTTGGATTTTATATGCATGCCGGGTACGAGCGGGCCTAGATAAGTTGCTACCAAAAACTAAACGGGCCAAAGCGAGCTTTGATAGGACCTAATCCTCGCTTACATAAAATTTTCACTTGTGGTAACCCTCAAAACTGGAAGTGGGAACTTGGTGATGTAAGTATTACCCCCCGTTTAGGTTGTTGATAACAACGCTACTACGTATTTTGATGAAATGGGACCAATTCTCCTGAAAATGAATCAATGCAGGCAATGGACCAGACCACTTCACCGTGAGACATCTCAAATCTGCTGGAAGCAAGGATATCCGGGGGTTTGGGAGTTTGAGACAACCTGATTCTACACGCTTCCTTGCAAACATGAATATAATATGATGCTAGCTGCCCTATAACTGAGGTCGTTGTTTTCAGTATTCTCACATTCACATTTATGTCATGATCCTACTTCATTCTAAAGTACTAATTATCAATTATCTTAAATGGAAGAAAAAATATATTTACAGAAATAGATCTACACGTTATTAAATATCGATGCCCGATCGACTGTTTATACATCTAGAATTTGTTCAGGCAATCAGACATTTTTCAACTTTTTAAAAATTAATACTAAATTGCTTTCTTTGGTGAGGCAATTTATATAAGGTGGAGGTCCTTATCTTACCTGGAGGTGGAGCGGCTGTATGTGATGCGGTGGAAGCTGTCGTTGACGGGTTGATTGTTACTCTCAAATCCAGGGGCTGCACTTGTTCCCCCCTAGACTCCTGAAAGCATGAAAACAAAAATAGACAGCATGAAACTTCAGCTAACAAAAACATACTCCAGTATGGCCTATGTACGCTCATTTCTAAACTCAGGACTAAACTCATGTCAGCTTTGAACATTCGACTGTCAACCGCAATCAAACAATAGCTTTTAATTGTTAGGAATCCTACCAACAATGACATCAGATTAGCTTTAAAGTTTGAAGTTAGTAATAGATACCTCTTATGATAAAGTTGAGTACAGTTACAGTACCGTGATAAGTTGAAATAATAAGGTTGTTGTGTTACGTTAAATATTATTGTATGCCACCCGTTCCAGTTTCACAGTTCCAAGTATTAAATTGAGAGTGTTGGAAACTACTTATATTTAGATACTTTGTTATCCTTTCTTAGGATTGGTTTTAAAAGAAAGATATTTGTATTTATAAAAATTGTTAGAATGCATCATTTATCATTTTACTCTTCGATGATAAACATTATTTTCCACTCCCTTGAAGAAGAGCAACGTTCTTTCTCCGTCGTGTCTACATATTTTTTTATTAATTTCAGTCTCAGACATAATATCGTAACTTGTAACACGAGGAAGCTGGGGTCTTATAACTGCATTGCATTGTCAAATTATCGCTGTATACATATTATATCCTTGTTCATTTTCATGACAGTAGTCTGCATGTGGAGCTTCGGAGGTAAAAAACCTGAGTAGCAAACTGCAGCTAACTTTCATACACTATATCTTCATCAATATCTTTCACCGATTTTAATGACTATCATTTCATAGCGTGTATTGTATACCATCACATCACATCATCCTTTATTCACTGGCTCAATTCCAGAAGCAGCAATTTCCACGAAAGTGTTTTTGCATTTGTAAAGAATGTAACTTGACGCCCAGGAGAGGATCTAGAAAAAAATGACAGGGGGGCTAAAGG
>JAQFZW010002454.1:0-17281 GCA_034687055.1 Heteromurus nitidus | reverse complement strand
TTTCAAAAAAAAACTTTTACAAGGGAAATGGATAGGTTTCGCACAAAAGAACTGACTTTTACTTTTGTTATTTGAGAAATGTCAAGACGAATGAGATCACTTGCTTTATTGGCATTATATAGATACATTGACCTGCCCACACCTCACTCTTTCTCCTTCTGGCGGCATGAATAATTTCGTATGTTTTCGTCTTCTTGAAAAAGGGACTATAAGGTGACACACGTGCTAAATAGGATTCACTTTCAGGATTTCAAGAAGACACGTGGGAGGGCTAGAAGCTTTCACAATCCTAAGTAGCTTCATACATTTGTGACCTTTTAGTCTGGAGCGATGTAAAAATCATTTTACAGTTTGTTTTATAAAAAAATATGGAACCATACAACTACGACTTAGCTGACTTAGCAAATGTCGACGACGGTTTAACATTGAAGATGAAATTTCAGGAAAAAATATCTATTTTGGATGAAGATAAAGATCGATTTGTTTGCTTTTGGCTGCTATTCCTAAATACTCCAACAGTTTGCCATTTGAGGAAAACTCCGTCTTTCTCTCCTCTTTCCAATATTTCTTCCACTTTCTTTCGATTAATTTATCAAATGGGCGTCAAATCCAGGACCACCTACCAAGCCTCGAATTTGTTTCTATTTTTGGCGGTTATCCAACATAAAAGTATATATGCGTGCATAAACACCACGGCAGTCTATTGGGGAAAAAATTGGCAAGCGACATCTTTTTTCTCCCTGCAAATAATACTATATTCCAAAGGAAACATATTGACGAGACATGTTATTACTTGAATGGAAAATTTTAAAAACTTTTCACTGACAAAAGTTGGTCATGAGGGATGTTTTTTGGTACGTTTTTTAGAAAAGAAAAAATATATTTTCAATCTACAGGTGAACTCGATGACAAAATGAGATGGTTGAAAAATTACGAGCGACTTTTGGAGATTCAGAGAAATATTGTATGGCCTTCAATTCTGGAAATGGAACCAAAGGTAAGCCCCACATTCCCAAAACTTTGTAGCATTACATTTGTGTAAAAAAATCATCTGTTGATCACTTCGTCGTCGTATTTGAAGAAAAACATCTATTTAATTTCCTCTCTCACTCTGTCCAACTCTAATAATCTTCAACAAATTCCATGGAAATGGAGGAAAAGGGTTGAGTTGAGTGAGAGGTAAAATCTGGATTTGTCACACTGTCGATGTCACACTTTCCCCGACTCCCCCCCCCCCGTTTTCTTGCGAGATTGCGAACTGTTTTCGTACTGTTAACAACTTTGCTTTTTTATGTGCTCGTCTAATTTGTCTGGAATCAATTCATCACGCTTCCCAACTCGGTTCTACATCGAAATTCCTTTTCATTTTGAGAGTAGTGCATTGTACAAATTGAAAACAAGTTTTACAAGAAAGTAAATCCTATTTTCGATAGTGCTTCTCTCGCCTCTTCTCCCGATTCTCGAAATTGGTGCCGGAATTATGAAAGCGTAGAAAAGTCGAATTGAACTCAATACCATTAAAAAATTTGTGTTGAACATATTTTTCGATCAAGGTATTTCTTCCAAATTATCACAACAAAACTGATTGAATAAGTCATTACAAAGTACGCATTTTGTCGAAAATGTTTTGATGATGAGCAACTTTTCTCTCTTTTCACAAAGAAGCAAAAAGAAAATGTCTCTTCGAGCGAATAAAGAGCCATGTGACATTAATGTCACACTTACTGAGTTTCTCTCGTTCTCCACTCCTGACGTTTCACAATAATTGAAACTTTTCTTTTTGGTTGGGGAAAATACGAAAATAAGATACAAAAATCTCGCTTTCACAGAACATCTCAGTCTTTTTTCTCCCATTTTTTTCTGCGAACTTATTTGTTTGCTCATTGAGCCGCACTTAATTGGCTCGAAGAGATCAAAGCTTTATACTTTCGCAAGCTGACGACCTCATCTCTCATCTTTTATCGTTTCCACACAAGAACATTTTATCACAAAGCGAAGATGCAAGAAACTTTTCTCATACAAAATGACAAACTTTTTTCTCCGTTTTTGTGTGATTGATATGTGGATCTCATTTATTTCTTCTGGAGAGACGATTTAACCTTTTCTTTTTACCTTGCCGGGAATGTTCATAATAATTTCCAGGAATAAATCTACTCAAAACGGCGTAAACACTGTTGTTCGCATTAGTTCACATTATTCCACGTGACATTTAAAAAAATATGCTTTTGACGAAGAAATAATGACGAAGCCAACTACATTCTTATTTTAAATAGACGTGGGTGCCAGAGTTTCTCCGAGTTGCGTTGTCACGCCAGCCCTGTGACTCGATCATTGTGTCACCACGTCGTCAGATCATCCACGAAGGACTTCTTCAGCTGTGGGACACGGGCAAGCCGACTGAAACTTATGTCATCCTTTTCGACGACATGCTCCTCATTACCAGAAGAAAGAAAGGGTTGAGCAAAAAGGTATTTAATTTAGTCCAAAGATATTTAGTTCAGGGGTAAATGAAGATAAATGATAGTTTAATTATTTTCGATTCATCTTGATACATCTCATCATATCATCCTCATTGTCACTGTCTTCAAGGGGAAAATGTGTTCACATATTTTTCGCATTAGAAAAGTAACGAGACTGCTTTTGAATGGACCTAGATTTAATCGCCTTCCCATCACCGTTGATGTTGCCGATTAGTCACCAATATCCGTAATGAAGTACAGAAAATAATGTAATTCCTGCACAATTCCTTTGAATTAACTCAGGCTGAAAATTGGACAAGTCGATAGAGTCCGTTCGGGAAATGGCGTTCAGTCTTAAATCTCACTTTTTTACACTCTTCCAAATACACAAAATCCGATTATTTTGCAGCGTTTCCCATTCGACTTGCAATCACCACCAATATCGAGTGACTATACGAAGTAGAGATCTGCGAGCGCCTTCCTCACTGAAAATAGCTTTCGCGAGACATTTTTTGGGAAGAGGCCTCACTGAAAAGAAAAAAAAAGATATTGGTGCCCCCAGAAAAAAATGAAAAAAAGATGGATATGAAAATCGATCTTTTCCTGTGTGTGTGTGTGTGTGTTCGGATTAAGAGTTCGGAGAAAGAGGTTAACTCAAGCGACACAAAGGGAATGAGCGCTTAGACTCCATTACGGACATTTACTAGGAAAATGGAAGCTCCGATCACTCGCCTTGTGCGTAGGTATACACTCACTCCATATCATTATTGTTGTGTGTAGCGGAGAAGATGATATGTGCCTCGGATTTCGCCTGATTTCGCAACAAAGTCAGGCAGGTAGGAGAAAGCTCACGATTGAGTGACGTTCATCATGAGAAGGATGACGACGATGATGATCATCATATCACAACACACGAGCATCATGATATAGCCAATCCACTCAAGGGCACATACACACACACACAAGTCTACCCACTAGTTCTCCCTCTCTCTTCTTTTTTCTCTCTCCTTCGGATGGAAATGTCAGGAGTAAGCAAATATTTAAAATAATGATGAGATGGAAAGACAGTGAATTGGGAGGAAAAGTCAGCTTGAATTTCCTGATTGCTGATGGATGACGCGGATGGATGTCTGCTCGTCTGCTCTGGTCAATAAAAAAATAATATCCAGCTCTAGGATCATTTCCTCTACTCATCTGTCATTTCAATGGAATGAGAAGAGAGCCAGGTCTCTCTCTCTCTCTCTCTCTCATCTTTTCATGTCTCGAAAAGCTTTCCATTTTTATGTGAAAGGTGGGCTCTCTCCTCTCTCCCTCTTGTCTCATCATCCATGCATTATTCCGTCCATCTAACCCAAAATTCAAAGTGCTTTTACGAGTTTGAAAAAAAGTCGAATATCATAACTACGTAATAAGATTATAAAAAAGGTATAAATATCATTGAGACGGAGATTCTCGCTCTGTTTTCCTTTTGACATCGGGAATCGGGATGATATGACGATGATGATGATGATGATCCACTTTCTCGCATTATACTCACTTCACTTAAGTCAGGCTTTTTTTACAAAAAAAATGGTACGCTGATGTTGTTGTGTGTGTGTTTTTCTTTTTGGTGCGGCATTTGTAGAAGTCGTCGCTCACGGAGAACTGGCAGAGTGCATGTGGAAAGAGTGGGAGCGTGGTTGGAAGTGGGCTGGAAACCAATCACAGATACATTGTTTACCGACAACCCATCTCCCTCGATCGGTTCTTCATCCACGATATTGCCGAAGCGGAGAACACGTCAGCGAAACTGGATTATGCCTTCGTTCTCGTCGCTCTCAATCGATTTCAACAGATCGTCGCTGTTCATACTTTTCAAGCACCCTCCGAACAAGTCAAGGTACGTTCTCCCCATCAATCCCAGCGAAAAAAATGTATAATATATTTCTTAGTCGCTTTCACCTTTTT
Organism: Heteromurus nitidus; assembly: GCA_034687055.1. Lineage (NCBI taxonomy): Eukaryota > Metazoa > Arthropoda > Collembola > Entomobryomorpha > Entomobryidae > Heteromurus > Heteromurus nitidus. The sequence continues at coordinate 12,875 of JAQFZW010002454.1, read as the reverse complement.
TCTCTGAGAAAACAAGAGTCACACACTTGAGTCCTAGCGTGTATTTATACTCCACCTTTTTATGGTTAAAAAATAATGTTCCTCCAGATTACATCTTTAATGGTGTCTGTCCCTCTACTCCACTTCCACTCGTGTGGACCTTTTTACACTTTTTATATGGACGATCAGCTCAGTTTTTTGATGAATACTTTTTTCTTGCATCTCTATTAATATCAGAAAAATATATAAAAAGAATAGATGATGCGAGAGGAAGTCTTTTGACGTTTATTATTTCCAAGTCTGGCTCCTTTTATTATGCTTTGTCCTTTAGAGCCGCTTTCTCTCTCTTTCTCTCTCCACCGTAAATAAAGTGTGTTGTTGCTGCTCAACTTTTCATGTGGTCCCTCTCCCATCGTCCCATGGCCAAAAGTATTCGCGTGGTGGAAAAGCTCTCTGCTCTGCTCTCGGCTCCCAAAAAGACTCCCTCCCCTTTTTAATAGGAGCATATATTGTTCTTTGATTTTCTGTTATTAGAGGAATACTTGGTAAGAAATACTTTGAGTTCCACGCACTCCACTCATATGATGCTCTTGCTCTTGCCCATTTCCTGTGGTGGTCGAGCCGTTGGACGTCTCTTGTATCTTCCACCTGGTTTACATAAAGCCTGCTCCCGAAATTGTGGGGAAGAGGGAGTAGCCCTACGTATTTTGTTTCCTTGCCAAATTAAATTTCTTTGTCATGTTTCCCTTCTCATTCATTACTTTTTCCCTTTATAGCTCTCAGCCTTCCCCAGTCTCCACTAAACATTTAGTTGCACTACTTTGATGTGTTTCTAATTAGTAGTCAGTCGTGGCCATCGTTTATGAAAGGGAATGATGGAAGTTAGTCATGTTTCTTGTGACTCTGATTATTAACTTTATCATAAGGCTCATCTCAGAATTTCATTTCAAACTAAACATTAAAGAAGTATTTAAAAATAAGAATTCTCGCAAAAAACAGAGGTTTGGATAATAATGAGGATTTGGGGCACACTGACATGGTAGTTTGCGGCAATCATTGTGCCACTGACATGTGACATAATATTAAAATAAGATCGTGTCCACATACTTTATAATTATATCCTTTAGAACAACAATTTGAACATGAGCAAGGGGGAAAGTAAACATCATCATTCCATTTAATCACTGTGTTTACTTGCTCGTAATGAAGGGTGATGGGTGGGAGGAACATATACAGCTTGTTGATTTTTCTTCTTCCGTCCCGGAACGCATTAAGTCGAGGCGAAGGCTCACACAATATTTTACGATGTTGAAGAAAAGTATGCACCATCATACTGTCTCCTCTTTCCGAGGAGATCCTTTCCTGCAGAGGAATGGCACGTGAAACATGCATTCTTTTGTGAGGACATGTGCTCATATCTCGACTTTTTAAGCCAAGCCAGTTCCCGGACTTGAAAGAGAGCGAGAGAGTTGTTAAGTAAGTTATATATGATATGTCGTCGAGTGATAAAAATCAAGAGCGGTTACGTTTTGGGGGCATGGATGTGACTTTTTTTTACTATTAGACATTCTTGGCCAAACCCAATGGAACATTGTGCACGAAAAAAGTATGAAAAGAGAAAGGGAAGGTGGTGATTTTTCTCTCTTTTCTCTACAATGCTCGCCACGGGAAGAAAATCAGATGTCAACAAGCTATGGGCTATACAATTCAATTGAAAGGGGGAAGTTGACTTCCTTCACAAATGTCCATTCACGAAGCGTCTTCTGTTGGAGAATAAGAATTCTCTCGGACTCGGATCGTTTTGGTGGAAAATGTATGGAATGAGTTGAGATGAGACTAGTCTCCATCCACTTCCACGTTTTTCTAAATTGTGTAGATCTCATGTGTAGAAGAGAGAAATGAGAACTGGGTTCGCATTGTGAACGAATAAAAATGTAATCTGGCCAACCTGTTATTCCATTCAGTGCGTTCGTTGCCTCACTGAGAAAGTGAGTTGAGTTGATCCAGTTCCAGTGTTCCAGATCCAGGAAAATTCTCTTTTTTTCACGGTCTGGTCATAATGGAATGAAATGAAGTAAGGGATGTCGTCTCGTGTACAAAACTTGAAAGTAGAGAAAGGAGACAAGGGAAATGATAGAGAACGTGATCTATCAGTGGCAAATCTTTTTTCCTTTCCTTCTCAGTTATCTAACTATTTAGCTCGTTTTTCTTTGGACGAGAAGAGTTGAAGGTGGTGGTGATGATGATGATGGATAGAGGATATAAGGCGACATGAGACATGCTTGGCATTCAACTTCTATTCCAAACTACCTTGAATAACATTCAAGATTATGATCACGGTCTCATCAAATCTCTGAACGCTTTATGTGACCAAAATTTGTATTCATTCACGAAGAGATATTTTCTTTCTCTCCTGGAATTCCTCTAATAAGCTTAATGTCACAGGAACGTGATGCATTTAGGTGAAAGCGAAAAAATATTTAATAAGCGAAAGTCGAGAGAAATATATGACATTTGATTGTATTGCTCCTATAATCTAGAATATGTCCCGTTTTTACAATTTACTGCTCCATCCAATACTTCATTATGCTTGTTCTTGTTGATGTATTTCATTTGGCCTTGTTTTCAATTTTATGTCCTCTGGATATGCATGCTTTAAGCGTGTTTTTGAAACATGCTATATGTACGTGACTTGCTAAAAGATAGGAGAAATCAACGTTTTTCTTGCAATGTCACATAATTTCTTGGTGGACAAAGGATGACACAGTATCATTAGAATGAAAGAACTGAGATTCCTTTGAGCTTTGGAATTGCAAAATGTCATATGATCACGATCCCCAAACGTATTCTCGAATTTTCCTCTAAATAAGTAGTCATATATTGTCCATCCTTGAATGGAATCATCTCAATTCAGTTTTGCTTGCTCTAAACCTGGACATTTTGATTTCCTTTTCTTCTCAGAACTTGTGGCTGCTGAAGTTGAAGTCGACACAAGAGAAGTGGAAGCGTACCCTGCAGACAACTGTATTCCGCGGAGTTCGCTCTTCCACCGACTCGGGACAATCAAACGTCGCATCCTCCCTCGTTTTCGGGCTCAACAAGCAGTTCATGAGGCACAATGAGGCTTAAAAAAGTACAGAAACATGACAATGAAACACTCACAACTCTCTTCCGGACAAGTAACCCCCCAAAGGTTAGTATGCGCAGTAAGCTCTGAGCGAAATTCAATTTGATGTCCATCCTTTATGGTATTTCCGGTTGAGTGTAATTACCTTTAGGGAAGAGAATCTTATGATCTTATGAGTATGAGTACCACATCTCATCACGTTAATAAAGCTAAACAAATCAGACTCAGAGGAGATTTTTCAAACTTCAAAAGGAAATCACGAAAAAATATTTTATTGATCTAAATCCAAAAAGCAAATTAGGAGAAATGAAACAGAACTGAACTGATGACATATTGAGGCGTAAAGAATTTGTAGTGAAAAAATGAGTTTTAGATAAAGTTTATCTTTACAAAATATCAAGTGAAATGTAAACATATATTTTGTGTGCCATCAATCATTGTACAACGTACTACACTGTGCATGCTTAATTCTACCAATATTTTCCGAAATATGGGCATTTTTCTGTCCATCAAAAGAATTCACAATTAAAAGGTGGTTCGCGTCTACTATCTCTGTAATAATAAATTTAGGTGGGGCAAAGTGTTAATTAAATATCACTTTCTTACAAAATTTGCAGTAGTAATTTACCATGTGCGTACCGTGAGAAACGCGTTGTATTTTCATAGGTCAGAGATAAATTTTTAGGAGTGGATTTTTGCCGAGAACTATTTTATTGCTGAGCTGGATAAATAAATAGATCATAGACACTAGAAAATGTTGTAAATAAATTGTAAAAATAGATGTCATCATAAATACCTAATTTTTTTTTTACTTTTGGGCGAATATTTTGCACAATGTACAGTTCAGTATGTAGCATAACACAAGTATGCTCACGATCCTTCGTAATTTTTTACGAAAATTGTAGCACGTTGTGAAACCTTTGGAGAACTGTTAATGCAATGCGCAAAACATGAAATAATTGCGTAATTCAGCGCAAGTTTTACTGAGATCCGAATATGTTTAGATCCGTGAGCTTACTTGTCTTGCGAGCACACCTCATCGTAATTACCTGAATATTTCTTTGGAGTAAGATGTACATTATCGTATCTACATTTCTCCAGTTCTTGTGAGAAACTACTGATACTTGCAAACCCTTAAGAAATAGTGATCCTCTCTCAAATGGACTCATTTTCCGTAGTAGTCTTGTAGATGCACTGGGCAAACTAGCGTTTTGAAGTTTTTTGGCGACAAAATAAAAAGGAAGCTAAAGTTTAATTTTCGTGAGAGAGCGAATCAATAATTTACTACGTATTGTTCATATGGGTAAATAAGTGAAGATTTAAAAGAGATGTAAAAAGAGGATTAGTTACGTACTGAAATTATTAGTGAGCGATAGGTAAGGTGTCTCTTGGCAGGACTGAGGAAAAGGGATACAAACACGTTATCGTCACAACACCATCAATACACAAACAGTGTGCTACATATTTGCCCTTGTGGAATAGTCTGCTGGATTGCATCTATAAATAAACTGTGTTATACTAAATAGGCAACGTTTCTATGATCGAGTTACGTAAAATTTGTCGGAGGAATTTATTAGGAATCAATATAATTGTATATTATGAATTAAAAGTAGTTTCCCTCGCCCCTGTTTCGGAGCAATGAACTGGTCCTTGTGTGATATCCATTCATATAGACGTAGCAGATATATTATGTATGCAGTACTTACTTAGTACATATATTATAGTCCACCGGACTCCCGAAAAATATAATTTCCTTGAATACACCAAGAAGTACATATTACAGAAGTAGCTGTTTTTATTTTCTTTATTCTCGACTGCGACTAGTTAGACCGATTACTAATAAGTAATTGAATACAAAAGTTCATTTAAAACTAATAACAATCAATTTTTATCATCATTATTATCAATTATTTTGGAAGGATGAAGAATATAGAGAAAGAATATAGAAAATTCAGTGTTAATCTCAGTTTCAATCATGAATATAATTGACGAATACCACATATGTTTGTAAATAATCAATGACCATAGCTTTTCAGAGAGTGTTAATGTTATGTGCATACATAATGTTAGTGATGAAAGGCTACAAATGGTCGTGGCAACGACACAACACTTATAATAATGGGATGCCAATGAATCTCTGACATACAGTGACTGTTATCAACAATGTATTTCAGGGAGAGATTAGGAGCCAGTCGGATTCGGGAGTATTTTTGTGTTGGGTCGTTAGTCGTTAATTGTAAAACGTAAACGAGTTGTTTGTAAATGTAGATAAGTAGTACGTATTTGTGTGTCGTCAATTGAAGAGATATAAGGTTCTCTCTTTGGAGAGATACATACATATATGACGTGACATTAACTAGCAACTACTTAGTATACAGTGTACGAAATACATATATTCTTTATTGTGACTTGGTTTGTGTTCGCTACTTTTTTGAAAAACGTGTGCAAAACTATATTCTACTTCTTTTACAAGAGGAATACAGCCATACGACCCTTACAATTAATCAGGTTATTAATTACAAGATTCTACATGCCAAACTTAAGGGAAAGTATTATATGTCTATATATATATATCATGTATTATATTATATATTATATGTTACAAGAGGAAATCATAAACTTGTCTTAAATGTGATACATGAAAAATGGAATATGGTAATAAAGTACATAGAAATAGAATTTAATATTCACATAAAGTTGAAAAACTTTAAACTTATTCTATCGAGTTTTCAAACTTGTTAAAAATTAGACAAAATGTTTTGTTTTAATTTTATTTTGTAGAGGAGACAGGTAACCGCACGTTTCGAAAGAAAATAATTTTCCAGTTTAAGAATTATTGTCTTTTATGTTAGCCCAATAGTAGAAATTCATGCACTATAATATGTGTTAGGGTATAGTAATGAACTCATTTTATGTACGAAAAACGAAACGTTGAAAAGAAGCATTCTTATATTGTTGCTGCTGTCCCAAACTGAGAAAATTATAACTGGATGTGAATAATAAAAACGAAGGGGTGTAAAAAAGCAAAGTTTGATTCGAGATTACTGGAATTTATTTCTATAATCGCTACATGTGCAAAAGAATGAGCATTTCTTCCCATTAACCAAGGATTTATTCAAAAGGAATTGAATGGAGAAGTGTGTCTTACTTCCACCCAGAGCATAATTTGGGGAGACCAAAGAAGGAGGTTTTCGTTTAATGTGCACTCCGCCTAAACGGATTGACGATCCTGACTTAGAAGCTAATTTACAAGCCAGCGAAACCCTGCTGAAAAAGAGAGAAGTGAAGGTGGAAATGACGAACAATCACTGCGCATGTAAACCATGACTGACTCGCCAATTTGCGGGTAAGAGAAGTTTAGTTGTAGAGAGAGCAGACTAAAATGAAAATGTCGAGGACCACAATACAGTTGCTCTCTCCAGATCCTGCAGCTAGGACTTGAAATTTTTTAAATTTGGAAAATGTAACACGTACCGAAAGACACCCAACAAACATCACAGCGTACCAAATTTCAGCCCCCTAGGTTCACTACTTTTGGCACCAGAGGGGGTTAAATTTTGCAAAACTGTTTTTGAACCAAAATTACTCCGCCTCCATTGAATCTAGAACCCTAAAATTTTGCACAAGTTTATTTTTGTTTTTTCGAAAAATTAAACCAAATCGCCGTAATTAATTAAAAGGCAAATCCAAATTTTGGCGATTTGGCCGAAGGCCATGTTCCGGCTCTAGCGGCCAAACGGGTTAACTTTTTCAAATTCTATCAGCGGATTTGGATTCCTTGCGCCAAAATACAGGTAGGCCCGAGTGGATTTCCAAAAATTCCGGAATTTAGTATTTTTGCTGGAACCTGGAGCTGGAACGTGGCTTTCGGACACGTGGCAAAAATACCATATTACGGAATTTTTGGAAATCAACTTGGGCCAGCCTGTATTTTGACGTCTTTCGGTACGTGTTACATTTTCCAAATTTAAAAAATTTTTGGTCCTAAGCTGCAGGATCTGGAAAGAGCAACTGAATACTAAAATGTAGGTGTTTGCCATGACTACAATTCTACATAATAGTTTACTGCGAAGTTGATATTGCAGGAGACTGCAGGTGAATTTATCCAAAATGAACGCTCTACTCTACCTTCGGAATGATTCACTGCCAATATATGCCACTTTGTACACCGGTTTTCCTCGCCTTTTAGTTCTCAAGAACGTGTCTGAAAGTATTTACCAAAAATGATAGTGTGTGCGTAAGTACGGGGAGAATTCCTAGCATAACTAACTAACTAATATGCATGAAAATTAGGGGTTTTATTAACTGAAGGATCTTTGCCGACAGTTCCAGATAAAACACTTTTTACAAGAAGCCACAGCACGTATGAAGCCTTCAGCTTCCGGCGACAATTTGTGGACCACCTAAGACGGACCTCTTGGAGTGCCACTCTGAGGCTTCTTTAATGATTGAATTAATTATATGTAAACATTTTATTTTTATTTTTATTTAATTATAATTATTACATACTAACACACATATTTTATATATTATTGAGTTTGAATATTTTATCTCACATCAATGTGACTTACTAGAATAAGAGCAGGGGATGAGAAAATTATAAAAACAAAAGTTGTGAAAACCTTTTCGATTATGGATTCGTCCACGAAAATATAAGTACGGTATTAAGGATTGCTTATAGTGATATTTGTATTTTAACTATAAATTGTAAATGTATATGAAGATAAATTTTATAATAGAATGCAACTTCTGGAATAAAGAAGGGTATGTGTTAGGATGATCGTAGTGAGAATCACGACAACCCACCCGCAAGCATTTGATTATTTGATTAAATCTCATTGTTGACTTCCTTGTCTGGAAGACAATCCTGAAGAAGAGGAGAGTGAAAGCTTGATATGATTGGCATGTATCATTATGATTTCTTGATGTAGATATTGTGATGATGTGTACATCACCAGTTAATACGATAATGTAGTGAGAAGGGAAGTTGTGGTCCGCGACTTTGGCAGGAGGAAAGTCCTCCTGCCAAAATAATAGCGGAAAACCAACATCCCGTCCGGATGATGGTAAGCAGCAAGAGTGAGACGCTGGTGTCCACGGCAGAAACAGTAAGGTATGGCCCGGTATTAGAAGAGTATAAAAAGAGAGCCGAGGAGAAATAGGAGGGCAGTAGGATCACGTGGCAGAACGGAATTTAGCACAACAAAAGGTAAGAATATAAGAATAAGTAGATAGGCGACCTAGGATTAATGTGTCGTAATCAAATTTGAATAAAGTGTCTAGGTTATTTTATTATAATATCATGTGATTCATCTACATTGATTCATCACATTAATCTTTAGTAGTTTTGAATACAATAGAATGATTCAATTTCATTCAATATGATCATTCAGTATGATTCAATTCGCCTTTCTGACGTTATTTTGTTAATATTTTCTGTATGACTTTGCATCAAGATATTTTAAGTCCAAGCATAGCGATTAGTCTTGATGCCGTGCACAAAAAATAGGACTAAAATATACATATAAACCTTATGGGAATATAAGATTATCCCAAACCTAAATAAATGGGTACATACGTAATATACATATATAAAGCTAGCCTGGATTCCCGAACGTCATCATTCACATCGTTCAATATTGTTTTATTATGCAGAACAATTTGGGACTTACGTAGAGTATAAACTACACAAATTGTCCGGGGAGACGTGATCATCAAACGCGACGAGCAGCGTTCATGTGTTAGCGAGATAGCAGGCAAATAATGCCCCAAGGAAGTTGTTATCCCTTTTTCCAACTCTAAACAAAAGCTAAATGAAAATTCCGTAGGAATGAAATTCTGTAGGAAGTTATACAGCAACCCAAGCATGTCCACCATTCAAGTGCTAAGATTGGATCAATAATACAAACCTGTGTCCATTTCTAAATCCAGACTCGTAAACAGACGTGAGTGACCTATACGAAAATACTCAAAAATAATCGAGCATACGAATCAGGCCAGGCATACTGAAGAAACGCATGAATGCACAACGGTAATGCATGATCAGGTACATTTATGAGGAATTATTTTTAGCGAATACAATTGGAATAAAACTCAAACATGAACAATGGGGACATTATGGTTTATTGAGAATAGAAAGGTCCTCAGAGTGACAGGAAACCCGCTGATAGATAGGTCTGACTCAAAGTCCAACAACAACCACAGATAATTGCAAGACAAAAGTCACAGTATAACATACCCTTTTGTTTTTCAAAGTATCCACTCTCCGTGAATATATCAATCCAAAATGAGAACGATTTACTGCTCTATAAGTTTGCTCAGTCCTTGTATTCCTGGCATTTCCATCTAAAAAGCCACTTCCTCTAAAAACTGATAACAAAAAATAGCTCGTCACACTGGAGCAGAATATTAGCTTCCATCTACCAAGACCAAATATCACAAAATAAATACAGAGCGAACATGGATAATGATAGAAACAAGTACGCATACAAATACGAACGGATCATCATTATTTGAGTTTCAATCAGGGTATTCGGTTGGCATATTCACTCTCTTCCAAATATAATTTCCTTTATTCAATCCCACAAGTACCAAATCGGAGTTGGTGCAGCACTCTGAATTTCTGAGTGGTAATCGGTCAGTTGGTCAAAAAGTCTGTTATTGCAGAGACGCGAGAAAAATGTCAGTTGGGAAATCATTTTCATTCGATTAAGTGTTCAAGACGAAATGCTGATCTGAACCATACTAGTCGTTGTATGAGTTATTAGGTAGGTGCGGTACGTGTGTACGCACCATAGTACGTAAGCAGCATCGGCTAGTGACCTGTGTTAAGGTTAAGGGTCGACGGCCGTACACGGCCAATGACCGGTCAACTGTAAGTAACTTAGCTAGTGAACACAATAAACACACATTCTCTCTTCCTTTGTCAACCTCTCGGGTTCTCTTCTTCTCAATCTCTTCTCTCTCCTCATAAACCCCTCTTGCATGACCTACGCCCATACATAACTGGTGGAGGCACCGGGTATACGCACGTGGTGTTGATGATAACGCCAAGGTCGCGGATAAAGTCGCCTTTGCCGCCCCCGCAAGCATGCTAGTCCAGGCTTGCGGATTGATCAACCCGGCTCCGTGCATGGCCATGGACCTAAGCACCACCACACAGCGTATCTCACCGACCATTTTCCAGCCTCACGAAGCGTACAAGGTGGCTCTCCAACGCCAAAGGTCGGGCTCCCAACCAGCTCGAAGCCTACCTCTACAGATCCGCAGCCCTTCTCCGCCCGTGGATCGGCCTAATGTATCCATCGAGAGGATCCTCCGCGAGCCAACAATGGGCACTCAACCACCACGGTACCTCGATGCCGAGCGTGCTCATTGGAATGGACGCTGTTTCCTCTGCCACCAGATATGGCATTGGGCCAGACACTGCTCTGCTGCTCACCGACGCCCTGAATGGTTCCCCCTCAATTGATCATCCGCCTTCGAGCTCACAGAGTTTTGGGCACCCATTTGTTCAAACATTCGGCCGATTCAGATTAACCTTTACTTTCATCGTTTTATTCATTTCATATCATTACTTTCATCTTTATTACTATATACTATTTTTTTCGCTCAATAATTTACATTCTTTATTATTATTTTTATCACAGCGAAAACACTTGAAGCGAGCCCCACTACCTTTGGTCACACCAGTCGGGGGATGACGTGTCGCCTCCACGCTGCACGGTTTCAAGCGCGTTCTTGTGTTACTCCATTCCATACATATTACTACATTTCTATCGAAATTACTATAAATATATTCATTCATTATACGTCATACCGGTGTTACACACTATATATATTATACGATATTCGACCTATTGATTATATACTGAGTGTTTGATTGTATTAGATTATTAACTAATACCGCGCATAGTGCATATATCCATATTTTATTCAATTATTATATATCCCCTAGCTATTATTATATATCTGATCATTCAAATCCATTATGTAATCTTTTTTCCCGTTCCAAGTGTTCCCCATTCACCTGCTAGAATACCCTAAAAAAATTTATTAATAATAATTTAAGTTCTTAGCCATTACATATAAATCCTTTGGGGACAAAGCTCCGTCGTTAGTGGGACAGTTCGGAGGTAGGTGCGGTACGTGTGTGCGCACCATAGTACGTAAGCAGCATAGGCTAGTGACCTGTGTAAAGAGTCGTCGGCCGTATACGGCCAATGACCGGTCACGTATGTGTGACCGGTCCACTGTAAGTAACTTAGCTAGTGAACACAATAAACACACACTCCCACTTCCTCTGTCAACCTCTCTGGTTCTCTCCTTCTCAGTATTTTCTCTCCTCATAAACCACTTTCGCAGAGCTACGACCATACATAACTTATGGCATTGAATTACTATCGTATACGTCTTTGGGTGCAGCACAATTTGGCATTTGTTACTGTGGCAGCACGAATATAAATGTGACAATTTGCAAGTAGCACCCACCTAACACTATATCTACAGAATAGAAGTGAGGTGTCTTTAGTAGTATTTAGTGTCAGCTTCTTAAGAACAAAGTAATATGGAGAGAAAAAGAACAAACAAAGCACACAATCAAATCATCATTTTTTATCCCTGACGAATGTGGAAATACTCATAGTGTAATGGGGGACGAAGGAGCTAAGGAAGTGGTAGCAGCCCCTGTGATCAAAATAGCTCCGCCAGGCATACGATGACAACTCTTCGCCATTCTTGGGGAGGTCCACCAGACATTAAATACTCCCATGTATGTCTTCCGACTACCAAATGCTCTGCCGCTCGATGCGGCAAAATATTTAACGCACCTACCATCCATCACAGGAAACCATAAATTTGTAGGAAGGAGAAGTGGACTGTTTAAAAAGATCCAAGGCACACCTTACGGGTGCGCAGAAGGATTCCAAGAACAAATGTTGAATTCGTTGAGAACCACCGAGCATTATTTAACGAACAATAGGCCCTTCTTGAACTAGACACAGCTTTCAAAGTTGAACAAAACCGTACACTTTTATCATGCATTCATCTGAAGATTTATTTTCATGGGGTACCTGGAACACTTGCGCACTAGACACGTCCATCAAATACGCTCAATATGTCCCTCGGATTGATAAGCTGAGTGCCCCAATTTTAACTGCAATCGCAACAGCCGCTTTAATCAGACATGCCCATGTCGAGTCGTGTGGATTGGGGGTTTACCATTGTACCCTTGTTAGGAAGACGGCAATGGATAGCAGGCCCCGAACTGAAGAATACAGAACAATTATACAGGTTCGCGCAATTACATATAGGCGAGCACCCGGAAGAACTAGCGAAAGACATACTGATTCCCCAATCCAAATTCGATAGTTCAGCACCGCGAATATATTATGCCTGTAGTTGTCCCGGAGATGTTATCCTGATCAGAGGAAATGTGCCACATCAATCCATCGGCATTACTCCAACATTTACAGCCATCACCCGTATCCCGACGCATTACTGGCAAATCCTGCTGGGACTCAAACGTGAATGTGTTCCACCAGGTGGGATAAACGACTTCGACTTGTCTCTCCGAAGCGAACTCCTGTGCGCGTACCACCTACACCGGAAGTCTCGCACTAATAAGAAAAACAAGGGGTTGAATATCCTTCCAATCCAGGAAAACCATCAGGAGCTGGATTACGAGATCAAATTACCCCGGGTTAAAGTCGATAACCCCGGGAAAAACGCAAACCCGAATTATAACCCCAGAATAAACCCCAACATTAAA
>JAQFZW010002453.1:0-17290 GCA_034687055.1 Heteromurus nitidus | reverse complement strand
ATTCGCAACACTTCAAAGTGTATGTTCACACTAGTTTCGTTGCAATTGGCGAGTAGCTACGAAATAATGTCCATTGTCAGTGAAAAATGGGAAAGTAGATGAAGATGAGGTCGTTGTACCAGTTTACATACTTACAAAAGTAGAAGAAGAAAAGTAATAAATATATTGTTAGCAATTTTTTTGCTTGTGGCTCAAGGAAAAAGTGCTGTGAGGTCAGCCGCAAGCATAACAGTAATTGGATATTAATATTTAGGGAAATCATGCAAATCCCCCCAAAAAAGATGGCCTGAAATGATAAATGAAAGTAAACGTATGAATACATGGGAAAAATGTAATGATTCCGCTCACGAAGTGAATATGGATGCGAAGATATATTCGAAGAAAGTCTGTATACCTTTTCCTTACAGTCGCTCATCCCAAGTCATTATCATAATCATCACAGTCATTTTTGTAGGGGCAATAATACGCGTCATTACATTACAGTCATCATCATGCACAATGATGATGATGATACTTAATATTTTTTTGTAAAAAAAAAGTTGGGAGAAACATGCCACATCATCATCTTCATATCTCTTCCCCCACGCATTATAGCAATCCCTTCTAAATGCAGCAAGCAAGCACAGTGGTGCTTTTTAGTGGAAAAGTTGGATGAGACGAGGACGAGACCATAGAAACCAAAGCCACATCAGCAATAATATTCATTGAGAATTGCTAGGAAAGTGGAGAAGGGGAAGTCCCCTTCTTCCTGTTGTGTTCTCCTCTCTCTCCTAATCTCCTTACATCTTTATTTTATTGCGAAGAATGTGTTACACAAACCCAGAAAAAAATTGTATCTCTCTCTCTCTACGCTTTTTGTTTTGTGAAAAAAAAACTTTGTTGCGTCTTCTGAGAAAAAATCTTTGGTGGTTGATATTAGTTACGCACCAAGAGAGTCTACCTTCACCGTCACCCACTAATCGTAAGCGTATCACATCAGAATCCACGAGAAAAGTTGATGAAAGAAAAAGTTGGAGAGAAAGAAGCAATTTTTGGAGAGGAGTTGTATGACACAATCCCTGCAACTAAAACTACAATTTTTGTCGCTGCCCATTAGAAATATGGTCGCAATTATAAAAATGTTAGTTGTTGGTTGTGTGTGCTAAAACATTAGTGTACTCCTATATTCCTGAACTGGAGTTGTTATTGGGGTTTCATGTTGGCTGTTCTCTATTTCTCCGAGTGACTCATTCAAAAGGGGAAAGAAGAAGGACAAAGTTGAAAAGAAAAAGTTTTTTTTGCGGGGAAAGAATTGCTGACTCTTAAAACCTTAGTTAGTGCTCCCATTTAGAAAACTGTGATAGTCGTAGTCATGTTTTCTCTCCCCTTCGCATTTCATTACAACTATAAAAAAGGCAGTACTGCTTTACGACTTTGTCGACGTCGACACTACTTTTGCTTAGGACTGAGGGAAAAGGCTCAAAGTTTGATTCAGGATTCAGATTTTATTTTCGTCCTGTTGTTTCCCAGATGACCCTGATCTAAGCGTAAGGTGATTTTGGTGATGTAGATGCAGGAGAAACTATATCTTGTATGCTGACATTGATACCAATTTTTCCCTTTCCTTTTTACTCGGAAACTAGTTTCCGGTTTACTAAGCTCCAGAGAAGTGACAGTTGGCATAACGGCGGAAAAACAGGGAGCATCTTTTCCATTCCTTTCTCCAAGTCTTACATTCGATTCGCCTGCGTTGGAATGTGTTAATCTACTGTTGCCCAGCTCTGCTCTTCCCTCAGAAAACTTTATTATCGGCGTCCACCCAACCAAGTTTCCGATCCCAAGGATAAAAGTATTACCGAGACCTTGACTTCATTTGAAGAAGTTACTTTCTCATTGATTCTATTCTATGCCACCCATTTACATTGTAAGAAAGCACATGTGTACTTCTGGATACTTATTTTGCTTGCTTGCTTTTGCATCCTTGCACAAAACTGATACATCGTTTGACGTGTGTAACAATAAATAGAACATGAAAGGTACATTTTTTTATTATGTTACATTTCGAAGGGAAAATGCACGTCAAATCCCGATGGAATCCGGCAATTTCACTTGACGAGGATAAGATAATGGGTTGTGATGTGACAGAGAAAAAGGTCATAATCATCAGCAATGATCATCGTTGTGACGCAAAACATAATAATCGACCTTCTCGATTTTTCTATTCGCCTCATCCAACAATAATTTTACTTCTTTTATGATTATTGTAATGAATGCCATCAGATTGCGTTATTGTTGGAGCGCATAAAACAAAAAAATATAGCTGTTTTCTAGGAGCGAGGTAAAAGCGGAAGCAATTTAGAAGCAAATTTCCGACTTCCTCCGTAAAACTATCTCTCCATTTATTCCTTCGCTTTTATCTTTTTTGTTCATAGTGAACATCATAAACTGTTCACAGATATTTTCATTCACTCAGATTTTTTGGAGGAAATCTTGTAAAGCTTTCTGTAGCATGTTCCATGTGCATTCATCATCATCATTTAGTCATCCTCAGATGTTGGGCGACTTCCAGATCCAGTGAAACTAGAGCTGGAGAGTGCAACCGGGAGAGAAGATGAAATGCAATTGAAAACCTACCGGACAATGATAGATTGTTTGGAGAGATAGATTGTGAAGTTCAGATTTGTACAAAATTTTATTATTTCGTGTCTGTTACGCTCTTCGTTGTTTGGTTTGGTTTATGGACTTTTGCTTCAGGAGTTCTGAAAGATTCTTAGGATACTTCTTGATTTGGGTATTTGGAATTTATGACGGATCCGAATATAAAATGTTTTTTTCTGGAACTCATTTTATAATTACATTAAATAGAATGGATCTCAGCAAAAAAATTAATTTAATAATTGGAAGTTTGGGAGCTCCAAACGACTGCAAGTCTGTAATAATTGTGAGAATGACTTGGCTTTTTATGATGAGTGAGTTGTGCTAGGAGCAATACAGTTTTTATTAAGCTTCGACAACTTTATTGCTGGCAGAAAATATGAGAATATTATCGCACTTTTAGTTTCCCCTTCGAAAACCAACTCCACAACAGTTCCTCCATCCAGCACACCCATTCACATTTCGGGAGAATTTTTTTGGGGGAAATGACCGCAGAGCGGCTCACATATTGTGATGACAACTTAATTGTCTCAAAGGGACCATTTGCGCTCTTCTCTGAGATTTACGGACGAAGACGAACTGAGATGAAAGTGTACGTGTGCTCAACCCTCAACCGTTTGTTGGTGGAACCCGATCGTGTTTCAATTTACTGAAAGAAGCAGCAGGCAGACTTTTTTTTATAAAGCAAGACTCACTTTTTGAGCGGAACTTACCAACGACAGTCATCATGGAAGTCTTGACTGCAGTGTTGAAATCAGGGAAGTCCTTAGTCACTTCGCAGGAGTATCTGCCAGTCATGTTGAGGTCTACGTTGGACAACGCCAACACCGACGAGTTTGATAAGCTCTGCTAAAATAGTAATTAAAGAGCATACATAATATAAATATTAACGTCTTTTAAGTTAATTTATATAATTCAGGGAAGATGGAAGTACATCCAACACATCTGTAGAAATTTGCTATTGCATTCTTTAAAATTATTTTCGTTAGCGACGTTTACATTTTTCATTCTGTCGGTACGACTAAAATACACATTTGGTGTACCATCGTCATCATCACGTCACAAGCAAAGGAATGGTAAAAATTTCCCATTGTCAACACAACTACTTTCTCCAGTTCGTTCAATGTGAATGTGACTGGATGTGATGATAACAGAAAAATCACTTGTGCTGCTCCAATGATCATCTTATGTACTCTATTCCTCCTTTTTGACACACAAGAACCCTATAGCCTCTCATCGCACAAGTGTTTTCAATCAAAAAGCCAGTTTCTATTTCATCTTTTTGAGTTGAGATGATGGCAGCTCTTATATGATTGTGAAGAGGTGAAGAAGCAATTTAATGAATTTCCTCGTTTTCGGCAAGGGAAAAATATTCATTTAGGGAGCAAGTTTCAATTTCAAAGTACACAAGAAAATAATCAAACTTCTTTCACAATAAATGTCTTTGTACTTTGAAGAAAAAAACGTCACATTTAAAAAATATTCTTGCTTCGGAGTTTTGTATCATTTCGAAAATAAGTACATCGTAACTATTTCTAGAAGCATCTCCCCCTTCCACGAAAAAGACAGATGAAAGTGTACACGCACTCGCAACTACTTTTTCAGACAATTTCTCATTTTCCCAGTTTTGTCCACTCATCACATGCTATTTTTCACGAGGATGGTGATGATGAGAAAAATAGTCTCATGAAAAGAATGATCCAAACATCATTACCACCTATCATATATCCGCCTATCCTTTCCTCTCTCGTGCCGGGTCGGTGCTCATCACAATCATCACTTTCACAAAACTTCCCATCATCAATAATATCTTCTCATCTCTCAGTGCAATGATCAAGGTATTTATTTTTGAATGGCGAGGATAAGCTGTTTTTTTATACTTTCTACTTTTGCTCACATCAATCTGAAGTCCGGTGATAGGGAAGGTCTTGATGGGCGGCGACTCCTTCGGCGTGAAACGGTAGAACTCTTGAGCTCCCTTGTACCACTTCATCGTGTACAATTTATCATCGTCCAAGTCGTATTGGCATTTGAGGAGAGCCGTGTCCCCTTCCTGGACGTATGTTGGGACATGGACTCGGATCGGCAAGTCCTTCATCCCCTCTCGCCGTCCTTCGCCAAGTTTCAACTTGCCTACAAAAATGTATAAAAGAATATCTATATAGTGCATCTATAGAACAGAAAGAAAGACTTTTTCTTCGCTTTCTCTTGTGAATTGGAACATAAGTCAACTTCCAAATACATTTTAGAAATTGAACTTGCCAAAAGAGGTTCAAAAATGGGTTAGAAATGCCTCCCTCCAGGGAAGATCAAAGACACACCACACACAGACGATGAACACCTTCGATAATACATCCCAAATGGCTTTCCTCCAATAAATATTGACTTGATTTGAGGCGTGGCAGGAAAACTTTACCTAAATTCTTTAGAGTTCAAACACCTTCACCCATCCTATCTCACTTTCCCCAAAACGCTATATAGTCTTCTTCGTAAATACGGATTAAACCTTGACTAAATCTAATTATCGAGAACGGAACTGTCTTATCTGAAAGAAGCTGCACGTGTTTCCGAAAAAGGAGAAAATAAATACATATTTTTTACTTTAAATCTTCAAGCATATCTCCGATATTCAACTTTACATTTGTTGCAGTACTCTTTATGATATGCTCACTATAATAATACCTTTCTCCTTGGAAAAGGGTTTTCTATGGCGTGTGGCTGTGTATATGAACTTATTAAGCTGAAATGTGCTCTTCATAGTTTTGCTTGATTACTATACTCAGTTCTCATCATCATGAAAAAGAAAACAAGGGGGATTTTTTGGATCATAATCATGATGGAGTTTACTGAAGCGGAAAAACAAAGCGGTGAGATGTAAAGTTGCAGAGAATCCAGAGACGGACCGACACCACTTGCTCTTGTGAGTTTTGTGATCATATTTGTAATGGAAGTATACATAAATACTGTATATTAGCATATGCACAGTATATTAGCATTTGATCGTGAGTTTTTTTGTGTGGTGGTCTGGTGAGTGGATAGTACGTAGTTTACCAGTCTTGTTACGGAGAAAGCAGCGGGATGTACGTGGAGAAAGGAAGAAGTGAGAGAGAGCTCAAAAACTTAATCCACATGATTTATTGCTTCCCTTCCTTCTCGCCTCTCGTTTCCACACTTTTTTTTCCATTTCAACACCGAAACTCACCACCAAGCGTCACAGTTTCCACCAAGACCATAACCAAACCAAGCCACCACCATGTTACAAAAGAGTCTCGCAAGAAAGAACAACAAAAAAAACTGATGTAACGTAACTAACGTACAAAATGGAGAGAGATATCCTTTGTGCGAGATAAAGAGAGTCTTTAGTCGGGAACATGTTTAAATACGATCCCTTTTAAATATGCATAAGCTTTGTGAGCAGAAATGAAAGTGGAGTAAACACGAGTATTACGAAAATTAATATTTTTTTACTCCGTTCTAACTTGCAATTTTTATTTCTCCTTGTATTTTGTGTCCATTTCAGGAGAAACGACGAAATCTATACTCCTTTCAGAAACACACACTTCATGTCCGACGAGAAGAGTTTGTACAAATTTTTTGATTAGTGAAATCGTTTCGTGTTGATGACAATAATTATATTTTAAGCATAGCTAATTTAGCTACCAATCAAAATATGAAATTTTACTAATTACAATGTCGTACAAATCTCCAGTTCTACATTACTTGTTGCGTCGCGTAGACAGAAAATACCTGTGTATTGTGACATTTCCAATTAGGATCGTCTTGATTAATATGCCCCTGCGGGGGGCTTCTAATTTACGCAGTATTCATGTCCAATACTCCAATCGTCCACCTGAGTTCTTGCGTTCTTATGAGATTGGAGTGGAGGGAGTAAAAACAATATGCTTGCTTCCAGTCTTTCTCATTTTGTTGTTGGGGTGTGTGCGCCATGTCGTCTGCATGTGAAAGGTTCCGTCAGATTTCCAATTTTCACCTGTACTTTTCCTGTCGCAAAAATGTATGCACAATCTCAATCTGGCTGAGGAGGTGAAAGCATAATAATATGCTTCCTCTTCGAAAGAGGTCAAGTCTAGTTCCCAAATTTCCTTGTCTTCTCCTTCATTT
Organism: Heteromurus nitidus; assembly: GCA_034687055.1. Lineage (NCBI taxonomy): Eukaryota > Metazoa > Arthropoda > Collembola > Entomobryomorpha > Entomobryidae > Heteromurus > Heteromurus nitidus. Next base: position 10,534 of record JAQFZW010002453.1, on the reverse strand, counting down.
GATCAAGTTATTTACAAATGTAGTCACGTTTCCAATCCCAACACCAGCTTTCGAAAATGACTTCATTTTTGTGTCAACTACGAAATGGGAGAAACCATATAAACTACCATCTCGGACCCCAGCATTCGAAGATGGTGCGTGTAATAACGCTTGCAAATGCATTGAATATAAAATTGTTTATTGCCTCTTCGCCTTTAACTCACATTTTACAAACTGAAATAATTAACTCGCTCCAAACTTTGACTACCTGTGTAACTTGAACGCATCTCATAGATGAAAAATAAATTTCGGAAGGCGTTTAAGCTTAACGCTTCTCTATCGTGATCAGGTGAGACTAGTACACGTTAAAGTGCTGGTCCCATATACTGACCAGAAGCAACCCCAAAAGTTCTCAAAGCGAAGATAACCCCCCACTTAAAACGGAGAAAACAAAAGATTTATACTGTCCGTTAATATATCTATAAAGTTCTGTCCGTGATGGAGGAAAAAAGGAAGGAAGTTGAGGACAAAGAGCGGCGATGTGCATTAGCTTAATAGCCTTCGGAGATCAATAAATCATTGAAAGGAAGACGTCGACTTAATATGAACATGGACAGAGCCAGAGAAGAGGCTACCCCCGCCCAAAAAAACTCAAGATAGCCAAAGAGATTTTCTCTGCTGCTGCACATCTACTACTTTCTCATGACGTCTATATCATCAAAGCATATATACAGAATTATATATAGTTCCGAGGTGAAAGTCTCCTCTTGAAGTTCATCCAACTTTTTCACGCCGAGAAAAAATCTCCAGCACGAAAATATTTCTGCAATGGACATGGACACATTCCAAGTTGAAGCGTGGCTGCATGTTCAATTGTTTGAGCTTGTGCGATTTTTTTTCTCCTCAACATCATCTCTGCCAATGTCCAGAGAGTCCAGGCCCATAGAAGTACAGTCGTAAAGGCCGTAGGCCAATTCACTTTTGTAAGAATGGAAGAGACTTCTACAAACTTTTGGTTTGGAGGAAGATGATATGATATTATCCAGTTTTTATGACTCTTCTACAACTTTCACTGAAATGTGGACCCTTCCTCTCTCTCAAAGTGTGTATTCACTTTTGCAAATAAATTGGTTGCATTCGAAGAGATGCACGCAGCCTTCTCCTACTAATCCGTGGGTGGGTCCATGCTTGATGCAGTTGAGACCGTGAATGGGAAACACTACACAAGTGACAAAATATAATACAAAAAGAGTCGATTGGCTTGGCCATATCCTCTGAGAGAATTGTGTTGTGGACTTGGCTCGTCTACCACGAGGATATACTCTAAATATATACATTTTTACGAGATTCTCACATTTTTCTAGATGGTGTCCATTCAAGTGTAAATAAAAGTTAAGCTGTTCCAGCTTCTGAGTGCACTTCTTTTTCCCAGAGAAACTAGAGATCTAAAGAAGGGGACTGGAGTAGGGTAGGAGCATGAGCATTGCATCATGGGTGAGTGAGCACACAAGAAATAATCCTGTTACAATTTCTTTTTTCTCTTCTTCTTCCTCTCATTTTACCAATCTTTTCAATCAAAACCCGTGCCTAAAAAAGAAGGCTCGTATTTCACATCAAAGTAAGGAGCTGCTACCGTATTTTATGAAGGTAGCGAAGCGAGTACAAAGACGGAGATCCTAAAAACATTATGCATGCAACACACTTTCCCTTTTGCATTTAAACGGTGGTATTTTTCCAGTGAAAGATTTTTATCGTAAGTTCTAAGCTCGAGGAGCAGATACAGCTTCCTCCAGTCTCTCTCTCGAGAGAGCGATTTTTTTCTGGAGAAAAGTCCTTGGGTAAATGGGGATGTGTACAGTGTTTAGAGACATGGTCAATCATGCAAATATCTTTGTCCTCCCTCCCTTTCACAACCTCTTTATGCATGCATGCATCCCACCATAAATATACAAAACACACAGGTTTTTTTGTTGGCTTCAAGGAAAATGTATGCATTCGCACCTCACCGTATAATCCAAGCACGCTTTTGATTCGAATTTCGAAGGAAGTCTGGAGGAAGACTCCAGAAATTCCTATTTCCATAATACCCTCTTTTCGTAAAATGGTTTTCTCTTTAGAAGTTGGAATGGAGAAGCTATTTAGCTGAGGGGATGGAGTGAAACAGAGAGATTACATTTTCTCTCAGAACGTCACCAGACTGTTGATGTCTTGTTGTTTATCATCATCTGTCTTGAGGAAAGAAAGCAAAACACTGGGGCACTTTTCTTCAAAAAAGCTTTCACTTGTCTTGTCTTGTCAGTGAAAGCGAGGAGCTATGAAGTTTATCATCGTCCATAATCTTGTAACTTATTAAACCCAAGTGGGAGTCTACTCTATTAATTCTGTACTGCATTATGCATGCTCTTTTGGGATGCCTCTGCGTTATATAATTTACAATCTTATTTTAAGGGTATTTTGTTGCATGCAAAAATGCAAACTTGTTGCAGCATTAAAGTAGCGGAAAATTGTGTGCTCATCCTACTTTAGTTTAGTATGTTAGTGAAAATCGCCCACGCAAGATTCAAAAAGAATTACGAAAGAGCAGAAAAGACAAAAGATTTACAGAACTAAAGTTCTTCATAATTTAAAGGACGAGGACCTGAAGCATTTTGGATGACGCCAAAACGCTTTGTAGTTGTCTGACAAAAGCTTTATGTAATATTTCGCATATTAAAATGAATTTTTCTTCTTCTTACATTCGGCCATTTCTCCTTTGAAATTACTTCAGCTCCAAAAGAAATGGCTTCAAACAAAAGACTTTGGAAGGTGTCACGAACCGAGTGAGAGAAGACAGGTAGTTTTACAAGAACGTAGTTCTTTGATTGTCTCCATTTCACATTTGCATATTATACGCGTAAGCGTCCTCTTCAAAAAAATATTTTTCCGGAGAACTCCTCTGCCACTGTCATTATCCAGCAGAATAGAAGGTAAATAGGGAGAAGTTATGGCAGTGCATTTGACATACATTTTATTATACATATTGTTTCGACGTACTACACCTTTTCTCAAGCTTCAGAAGAAGAAAATTACAAGCTTGAGGAGACGGAATGATAGGATTTCTATCACATCCTCCCAACTCTTGTCGAGAGAGAGAGAAAAGAGAAAGCTGACGACTACTTTTCCAGCTCACGAGTCCACGTGCACACATACAAAAAAAATCTGGAGATTTTCTTTTCAAGCATCGGTTCTTACAAGAAAGATGTGAGAAATATTGGGTTTGGGAGGAAGTCCCTCTTCACTTCCCTTCCTCTAAAAAGTACAAGTAAAACGAAGACATTCTTTTCCCCTCAATCGGTGATCCATGACTTCTGACTTTCTCACATCCTCTTTCTCTCTCGGCATCCCAATGCTCAATGAAGCACTGCCGGAAACAAGAATCTCGAGTCTCTGATACGATAACGATAACTGACACACATTTCTTGCTGGAAATTTCTTGCTTCCTTGAGCGTGGCCAGGTCTTGAGGATATGAATAAATATTTTTCTAACATCTATTTCCAAGTGACCAGGTGGTAATAAAAAAGCGATATCAAACATTGGAGGGAGGCGAGCCGGGAGGAAACTGGAGCAGATGTGGAAGTCGAGCCCATTTTTTAACCTTTTTTCCGTTCTGGAAATTGTGAGAATATTGTCAGTGGAGAAGATTTGTGAGGCATTCCATTCCGCCCAGTCCAATCCAATCCAAGTGTATGCAAGAGACACTCTAAAGTGAACTATTACGTCTGGAGAAACAATAGTATTATAATGACCAGGTAATTTTTTACGACGAGTTTAGAGATAGAATCTGTTTCTTGACGGGATACAAGTTATAAAAACCCATTTTACGAGAGCTAAATGGTTTTGTAAGGACTGGAGAAAGGTGTTGACAGAATGAGAAACGGGTATATGCTCCCCTCTTTCTTATCTTCTTTCCTGGACAAGAGTCATTCCCTTCTTTGAATTACCGTCAGTACAAATTGACAAGGGGGAAAGGAGCGAAAGGAAAAGATCACTTTCTCTTTTGTGCCTTATGCACACGCATAAGACCTTTGTAATAGGCATTATGCCAAACGACATTGTACTCGAACGTCAAAGTGGAAACATCACTAATAAATCAGGACTTAAAGATACCAGACTCCAGAGAAAAGGTAGCTGGTGGAAGTTCACGGACAAATTGGTAGCAAAAACCGAACGTTATATTTTTTCTATGAAAAATAATAAATTATTAAATGATATAAACCATCTTTAAAACAATGGGCGTCCTTCTTCAGACACCTGCTCATTTTTCACCTGTTTTAAAGATTCTCAGAAACTAATAAAAAATTCGTAAGTAATCCAGCTCATCGTGTTAGAGTGTGAATAAATTCCTGGAATTCTCCATGTCATATTCTTACTTCCATCCAATCCACTCAAGATATTGGATTTGAATAAGGCTTAAAAAAGAAAGAGAAGGAATAAGCGTGAGAAGTATTTGCATATGCTTCGATTTTTTCAACAAAAAATAATAATCTTGACTCGGCTCGATTCCCCACTTTCAAGAAGAAGAAGAAACCGTGTCACATTGCCTTTTCACTTGGATCACTCAACTTCTCATCTCATGCATGTATTATTACACAGTGTTGACCTAGATTGGGTTTAGAAGGAAAGGAAGCACCTATCCAAATTGTGTGACTGAATATTGGATTTTGATTCTGGAAGAAGAGGTGCAGATATATACACCTCATCGGGAAACATGAGTTCGTATGAATTGCCTAATAAGGCTGAAAGAACAAGTGTGAACTTCTGTCTCACTCGAATTCGCATTAGCTTCCAGTTCCAACTTCCAGCTATTGAGCTTATGCAGACACCTCTCTTCCTTTTTTCGCTGGAGCTGGAAATGGTTTTTATGACGACTTTGTGAGCTCGACCTGATTCTCCCCTCGTAAATCGTGGGATGACACCTGGATTTGTGCAAAAAGCTATAAGTTGCACCCTGCTCAATGGAGTACTGGAGACACTTTCGTGAAAGTTAGGTTTATGTATGCCAAAATTCCAATTAGTACTTGATTCATCTCCCTCCAACTCCAAATTGTTTCGTGAAAACAAGTAACTATAATTAGGATCATTTCCGTTCTAAAAACTACCTGCGAAATGGGTGCAAATTTTTTCGAAATTGAAAAGTGCACAAACCCAAAACTTTTCAATTTACACGTTGACAAAGAGGGAAAGTGAATAAGTTCTAATGAGATAATTGGCTCTTTTCTTTTTTGTGAAAAGATCGGAGTGACGCAATTGCACTCTTTGATGAAGACTTTCACGACAAAGTCTTTCCTCTTCTCTCGTTGACGTTCCTCGAGCAGGAAATAATAGGAAGCAATCAGCGAGTATTTCAAATTCTGATGGAAATTTTCACGTGTAAAACAAGTGAGTGATCAAATCTAGATCAACCTAAACTAAGCCATATTCTTTGATGAATTAAGAGAACCTAAAATGCTCTAAGCTGCATTCTATATTTAAACTTTAATCGTTTTAGCGAAAGCCTTGGAAAGATTGGATTCGAGAGGAATAACCTGACTGAAGCGAAAGCCATACTGAATTGAATTATCCTTCGATCAACACGTGGCTGCTTTATCCCTTCGGCTTTTTTAGGAAGTTCATCAGTCACTTCAAAAGTCGGTATATTTTTATATTTTTAGGAGGAATATGTGGGTTCAAAGAGCTTCTAAATTTATACATCTCTCTGAACATCTAGATTTCTGTCAGGGAATGAATTTCCGTTATAATTTCGTATGCGACTCAATTCGGCATGAACTCATACCCACACCCACACTTCTCTCAGAAGATAACACCGGAATTCAAGGGATTTTTTAAAGTCCCTCTCATCCTTCCGCCCGGATTTTCGGAGACTAAAAAACGGTCGGAAGTGACAGGGGAAGAAGAGCTCTAGCATAAAACCACAATTACATATTTACTATCTTTGCCATAAATGCAAGCATGGTAATAATATGTCGTGCTTTTGGAAGTCTCATGTTTGCCAGCTTCAGATTCAGACATTTTGTCAATATTTGTATTGTTCGCCTGATGCTCCCCTTCAAAATGTTCTCCGGCCTGCCTGTCAGTGACCCAGAATAGAAAACTCGAGAAGAAGGGGAGCGACGAGCAAGTGAAAGCTGCCAAGATTCATTTCAAAATCTACATCGAGTCAACGAGGGGAACTCCAACTGCCAAAATCAATATTGGGATAAATTACTGCCCGAATTATAATATTCAATAAATTTTAGCGCATTTCATCCCTGAGCCAATAAATTTATTGGCATTTTTCTGTCAAACTTCTCCCAACCCCAACCAAGAAAAAAGTTGAATGCAATTAAATAAACTTCTAATAAGCTTTTTTTAATTCTGAAAGCTACTTTACTGGTTTGGTTTGGGTTGGTTTGAGTTATTAGAGAAATCTGTGATGCAGATATATTCCTTATGACTTCCACTTCCACTAAATAAGGCTCCAACGAGACGAGTTCCGTAGCAGAGCTATAGGCTTCTTCATCTTTTTCTCCTCGTCAGCCTCCTCATCAAAACGAGAAACTCATTTGGGAGACTTCAACCAGGAGACGTTGAGTAATTCATCAAACCGCACCAGTCACCAGTCAAAATGAAAGAGAGAGAGAGAGAGAGAGAGACGAAAGGAGAAAGAAAAATAGGTTCGAAGAAGTAAATAGTTAGCTTTGCCAAACTCACAACCGAACCCAACCAACCAACTTACTTTCCAGATGAAAAGACGAAAGAACCAGTTTGGGATACGGATGAAGGATGAAAAGAAAGTGTGTAAAATCAAAAGACATACACGCACAAACTAGATTCAAAGTAGACTAGTGACTACACACCATCGTCATTAGAAAGTATCATTGAGAGAAGCAGTGAAAACACAAACAACCTTTAATTTACAATTTACAGGAGAAAACGAAGCTAAAGTTTCTTGCTTTCTGAAGGAAATAAAATATACAGGAAACCTACAGGTTTTATTTGAATGTAGGCATATGCATATATCGTCTACACTTAACCCTTCAAACCAACCGATCCATATCCGTCAGTATGGGCTGACAAATTGTCCCTTTTCACAGAGAGCACCCATGAAAATACTATTTCCATCCTCCGTCCGTAGTATTCCTTTCAGACATATAATTAGCCAAACCATAAAAAATATTCCATTCGAAGGAAGTGCAACCCTTTTCAGTTCAGAGTCCAGACTCGTATTTGTGTAATATTCATGTGGATCCGGATCCCTCTCTAATTTAGGGAAGAGGGGAGACATGCTAAAAAGTATTGATGAGCGAAGCAGCTATTGCCCAGCCAAACCCAAAGGCAAGACGGCTGAACTGAACTTAACTCGCTCACTCAAAAGTGAAAAACGTGGGGGAGGAACGGGGAAATAGTGTAAACGTGTGACTTATTCGATGCCAAAGGCAATTAAGATTAGAAAATAAATATTGCTGACATTTTTGAGGGGTGGTGAAGTGAGAAATTAGATTTCGTTCAGCCTGAAACACATTCTTCGTGTCCTTGAAATACTTAGGATCGAATGGGGACATTTGAGACGTGCTTACTTGCAAGAGTTAAAAGGGTGATGACAGCGTGGATCCAAAACTTCAACTCCATTTTCCCTCCGACATTCGACCTTCTCAGGATTTTATGAAGAAAGAGACCTTGTCCAACTATGGAACTTCATTTGTCAATGGAAGAAGAGATGGTCATCCTTCAGAACAAAAATTCCGATGGCTCATTCCAGAAACACCTGTAAATTAAGTAAATAGAAAAGAACACACTTTAATTTCTAATTACAGCCTAGTTTTTTATGTGGTCACGAGTGTGAAAGTGTGAGCGAGTATATCAAAGATAAAAGCTCAAAAGTTGCCATTAACACGCTTCCTTTTTTCCAAACAAGACTTTATTTCGCAATTTCTCGGAAAAAGTAAGTGACGCTCCTAAAACGCTCACTTTTCTTTTCAATTACAGCACTTTGCGGTCTATGTTCAGTGCTCACCTCCTTCCTGGCGTGGAGGAAGGAGGGAGGAAGAGGATGAGGAAAAAATCTTGCCCTCGCACTCCTACGGTCAATTTAGCGTGAAATCATGAAAATAAACATGTCATCATGGCTCTATCTGGAAGAAACACAGTTTACTCTTTTTTTGTTAGAAAACCCATTCTGGTTTACATTGAACAAGTCCATATTTTCGTTAGGGAAAGGGAGTAGCCATCTGCTCCTCGAGTCTTCTTCTACAAAATTCCTCCGTAGTTTCTTTTTTATAAAAATAGAGTAGAATGCATACTTAAAAGTAGTAAAAAATATTTCTAGAAATCTCTGAGAGCACAAGTCATTTTGAGAAAGGAACATAGAAAAAGCTTGTGGAAGAAAAGAAGTCTCCTATTTCTTCTCAGATATTTTCCAACAAGTTTTTGCTGGAAGACAATATTTTCTCTCTCCAGCAACTGATGTCTATAAATGATGTGCCTTATTCCTAGTTCCTCTTCCCATACTGCATTTCCTAGTTATACTCCATGAAACTCGAGACTATATTAGATTTTGGATTATATCACTCGACTCTCAGATTTCCTTTCCAAACTTTGTAAGTATTACAAACGGAGTACTTTATCTGCTGGACATTCGCTATATGACTCATCATGATTCACTCAAAAACTCCCGAGAGAATGTGGCCTTCAATAAACATGTCGTGCCGGACTGTGGGTTGCACGCGTAAGCATATCTTCCTTCAAAGGTCTAAAGATTTCTGCCCTTGCAAAAAAGGCCTTGGCTTTGACTTGATTTGATTGTCAACTCTGCCTAAGATGCTCAGAGCTGAGACGATCACAGTAAGAATGCATTACGATTTACGAGAAATGGAATAGAGAAAATATAATCTGGTGAAAACAAAGTATGTTTCTGATTGATCCCAGCATTTCGAAAGCAACGTCCATTTGCAGAGCGGAAGAATGCTGAAGTGCATATTCTTTTTAATTTCATGTCGACTAAACTAAATGCAGTTTCCTTTTCCTTGCGAAATGCGAGGAGATGAGATGTTCGTTAGTGTGTGTGTTCCCGTGTTCCTTCAACAAAAATTGCTTTTTGCAACAATTCTAGAATCCAGGCAGAGATCATATATAACATGTGCCACTAAAATATTCGTGATGAAGATGGGATAAGGAGTGAACAGGGTTTATTGAAAGGGAAAAGATTTCGTAAATCGTAATATTAATCATTCCTTTCTCATTTTTCGTCTTAGAGAAACAGAGGAAATTGGATTTTTGTGTGCCGCTTTCCCCTGCTCCTTGCAATCGTGTTGTTGTGAAATTCGTTTAGTACAAAAAATGTAATTTGTTTTTTTTTGTGGGGATGTTCCAACTCACAATTTGCAATGCTCGATTACATGGGTTAATCAAAGGAAGTTATAACATAAAATGGTTCAGGAAACTCCGGAACTGATGCCGAAAAAGTTACGTATTTACTTGCATTAACATACCGAATGGATCAAATGGATGTCATCCTAAAGTTAGATCGTTTTAGGTGGATAAATTCATTCATTTTTCACTTGCTTTTTTGTAAACGTCGTTATCACTTTTATCACACAAATTAAAGTTCAACTGGTTAATTATCCCACGTTAAATTGATGCAGCACCTTTTGTTACACATTCAATGAGTAAATGATGCACACCTGTGCACACCTTTCAGGAATCCGTTCACTTTCACCGATACGCTTTTCCCTTGTCTCAAAACTAGGAGACGAGCGCAATGTGCCAGCAAGCCCTAGCAGTTAATTATGGGCTCGAGGCAAGTTACAAGTGACTCAATTTGGCGTTAGTGCACTGGTGTCTGATATTATGGGTATTATATGACAGTCGACAGTCTGTTATAGCGTCTTTGTTCGCCTCTTTTTCAAGCGATGACATTCATCCTGCAAACATGTGCTTGAACACGCACAGTGCAATCGCAGGTAAAACTCTGTATGTCAGCACAAAGCCCACAAGACCCGAAAGGATGCGTATTTTATTGCCCCTTTCTTCCCAACTGCCACAACCTTCGCTCGTTCACTCCAGCGACAGACTGAACTCGATCTGAAGTGTTCCATGCGTTTTTATCCAAGTCAGAAAAAAGCAGACGGGGAAAATAGTCTCAAAAGGCATATGGTCTCGGGGAAAGGGCAGATTGAGTCAAAGAAGTTGGAGTGTTGAGGACATGGGTGAAATTATAGAAAGTCTACTTTTCATAATTCCAAATTCAACTCTTTCAGGTTCACATGTTGGTTTGGACGTGACAAACGTAGATTTATAATCCACTATCATCGACATCGTAATCCACTTTTGTAATTTATTTTCATGAAATTGCACAATTCCGCAGAGGTTCCTCACAGATACAATCGAATTCCGGAAGTGAATCTACAAATATTTTGTGACAAGACTTGCTTTATAACTTGACAGCATTTTTTTGCTTTATACAATCTGAAGTTTTTATGGAAGACATACATTCCTGCGGGCATGCATAGAATATCTAAAAATGCAGTTGAATAAAAT
>JAQFZW010002452.1:0-17302 GCA_034687055.1 Heteromurus nitidus | reverse complement strand
TGGTACCAAATTCGGCCTTCTAATGCAAAATAATTTTTTGGTTCACCGGGGATTTCTTTAGCGTCCCGTACCAGTAAAATAGAGTCTTCAGAAACAAGTAAAAACTAGGTACTTACACCTTACACTGAAATCAGTCACATTCTGAGCTTCAACCAGTTCTGTAAATCTCTTCATACTCGGCTTGTCGTTTTTGTTTCCTTCGTTCCTCATAAAATTATAGTTTCTGGCTCAAACTAAGTTATATAAAATCATGCAGACTCCTTTTTCAACTGTGGTGGTGGTGTTGATTGTTCTGCTCCGGTGGTCGGGACAAATTTTGTCTAATAAAAACGTAATTTCAGCTGACGTTAATGACATGCGTTACTTTTTCTATCCGTAAGTTAAATTTAACTCAAGTGCAGAGTTACACATTCTGCAACTTCATAAACATTTTTAATAAAAAATTGGTTTGATATCATGTGGCATGCATAGTTCAGGAGATCAACAAGTGGAAATTATATACGATGACATACTTTCCCTCCAAGCTTCCAATATCAGAAATGGAACTCGAACAATCGTGATAGTCGGTGGATTTCAGTCCGATTTCGCAGCATCAATGCCTTTTAACGTAAAGAACGGTGAGATGGAAAAACATAATTTTTCTGAGAAATGTTATTATTTTTATTAACAAATTGATGACCACTTTAAAATTGTTCTTCGTAGCTTATGTGAGTCTTGGAACCTCCAACGTTATCGTTCTCGACTGGGGTCGCTTAGCAGGATCTGGAGTAACTTATCAAGAGGAGCCGCTTCCATACAACCACGTTGTCAAAAATGTGCCGCTGGTTGGAGAACGACTAGCAGATTTTCTCTATTTCGTCAGCTCAAACAAAGAGATTCCTTTCAGCGAGATACACATTGTGGGACACTCATTGGGAGCGCATGGTAATTTTTGTTGCAAAAATATTTCATACTTTTCAACGTACATTTGCGTTAATATTAAATTCATTCTAAATATACAGTTGCAGGTAACGCTGGAAAAGCGGTCATTCATAAATACAAGGAGCTGCTGGGGCGAATTTCCGGACTTGATCCCGCAGGCCCGCATTATAATCTTCAGGAAAACCCAGCGGTCACGCTCCAGAGTAACGACTCATTCTTTGTGGACGTCTACCATACGAACCGAGGTGTGCTCGGGATTGTTGATGACATTGGAACTGTGAATGTGTATGTGAATGGGGGAAGGAGCCAACCTGGTTGTAAGTATGCGGACGTGACGGGAATTATCGGTAAGAGTTATAACATTTCATCCTTCAACAGAATTTTCTTTTTGCTCGTAAAAATTTAGGATTTTTGTCATAATTTCGAGCTTGATTGATTTCAGGTTTCTGCAGCCACTCCTTCGCGTGGAAGTTTTTTATCGCCGCATTTAAAAGGGATTATGTGGCTTGTCCTTGTCGCAATCTCACTTGCACTTGCACCATCTCCTGCAGTCATTCGTGCAGCGATGGAATTATTGTGGGCCCAAACATGCCGGCAAGGTGAGTATATGCATTTTTTACATTAAATATATATTTGTCATTGTTCAAAAAGAGTATAATTAAAGAGATTTAATACTTGAATAAATTTGTTAATATTTAGTGGACAGGGCCAGCCGAAGCAATATCGAGAATATGAAATATACTCCGTTCACGTAGAAGTAGATTTGTTATTGTAAGCTGTACCACATAATATGTTAAGTTTAAATTATTAATAAATTTATGTGTAGTTCTTATTAGTGGCAATTTCTACTTTTAATTTTTAACAATTCAAGTAAAATAAACATGACAAATCCTTTATTTACATTATTTTGTGTGTGAAACGCGAGAGCTCATGAATACGAAGGCGGAATGAGGGAGAATCTGCAAATCTCTTGAAGGTAGCAATGCTTGAATGATTGATACATTGATTGGTTGATGTTGAATTCCTTCTTTATTATTAAACATGACTGCATGGCTCACAAAAATCCCAATTTTAAATTGGAATAATTAATTTATTAAAGCTGTAACATCAAAAGGTAGTCCGACTTTAGTTCGTAGTTTGGCACAGAGGATTATACATTCCTCTGGTGCAGGACTCAGTGTACAAATGATCATCAGCATTGAAAATGACACAAAGCCAGTGCTCGGGTGAGTGGAGAAAGTTGATGTCGGCGAAATAAGATCCATCGAGCCATTTAAAGGCATCATTTGTTTTTAATGTGCCGGAATTCTGACCAGGAATACTCGCACCAATCCACAATTCTGTATAAATTACAATAAATTTTCCATGTAAATCGATCAAGCCAATGAGAAATACGTCGGGAAATTTGTTGACTGACTTACTGGTTGTATATTCAACGTTACTGCGAACAAATTGGAATTCTTCACGATCCACAAATGATGCTAATTCTAGACCATACATTGCACACATGTCCCTCCCTCCATACCAGCTAATTTGGGTCTAACGAAATTATTATGAAAACAACTTTAAGTGGTAAATTTTCATAGACCCAAATAATCAAAAAAAATTATTAAAATTGGAAATAATTCTTACATCGTTTTTCGGGGTGAGGTAAGTCTTGCCATTGATCGTTCCAATTTCAGTGAAGTCCTCCTGTTGCTTTGCGGCTACAATTCAGAAATATTTCAATTTAATTTACAATCACAATTTACAGAATACTGGCATCCAACTTTACGATTAAAGTGCTTACTTATTGGAGTTCCCTGGCATGCAACGATGAGAATTGCAGTTGATGCAAGAATGGCTAGCACATTGGTGGAAAAGGCCATTTTGAAAGATAATGGAAATGTGGAAAAAGTTAAGAACAATGTTTTAAATACTTGGACTGTAGTTAAGAATTGATTCTGATGCTCTGAATGCTGTAATTGAGCATTTATATACCATAAAATTCCCAATTATCGTCACAGCTTTTCGTTTGATTTAAGACGAATCAAAACTTGATTTATCATTTGATTTATTTCATGATTTGCGTATATGATCCAGATAAGATGTACACTGTTGACGCTTTTCATTCACGTCATGACACACCTCAAACGTATACAATGAAGACATAACAAACAAAATATGATAATCTATATATGAACTGCACGACGACCATCATATATCTTATCAACTCTCAAAAGTGCAACACACACAATTGATTACTTACGACATACATTTGAATTTGAACACCGTCAAACGAAACTGACTTCTTGCCAGATTCACGTCAAAATGGTAAGGTTAATATGTGCGTACATCAATTATATTTAGCATGTTGGGCACAACACGTTTTCATCTCGCGAATCACATTAGTTCAGTCCATTTCTGGAGCAGAGGTTATTGGCAAAACTTCTTGGTTTGATTGAACTTGAACGTCATGATTTTTTATCATTATCATCAAACAAACGAAAAAGTTCAAACTGACGATGAAGCGAGAGATTATCCAACCCAGCATATATTTAAGTCGATAAATTTGTTGGGGAATTTTCCATTACGCTCATTTCTCATTCTATGATTAAATTTGTGGAATTAAAAGATTTGGTACAAAATTGATGGATATGGAATCCAAATATCATTTAAGACGGACCAGTACAAAACACAACATGTTTTTCACAATTCAATCATACACACACCCACCTCCCAGTCCATCAATGTAAATGCCACGCAACGAAAAAATGAATTCCAGATTTAGTATTATGCTTATACAGCACTAAAACCACACCACCTCAATTTTCAAGCAAAAGAATTTTTCTCCTAAAATCAGATAAAACATGCTGCTGTAGGTGAATTTTTGTTTATGATTTCCTAATCCCACAACAATACGAGTATTAATCCCTTTCCTCAGAATTGAGAAATGGAAAATGCTACAAGCTTACACTTTTTTGAGATATGTATTCGTATGCAGTCCAAGTGGCTGACTTGTATCATCATTTTATTTTTAGAAGTCCCAAAAAAGAGTAAAAAACCCACTCGCAAGCACAACTTGTGATTCCACATTTTAACGATGGTATATTTTTTTCAAGTAGCAAAACACACGTCATGTGATAATGTCTTTCGATTCTTCTCGATGAGAAGCGAGAAAAAGTTTACTTACATCCTTACACAAGCCATAAAATAAAAGTGGACCTAAAAAGAACCTAGTTTTGGGAAAATTGAGATTAAAGAATTTGGAGAAAAAATGACCACTGTTTTGCAAGCCTGCGTACTCATCTTTGTTCCAAATTGTGACGAGATACATTTTTGTTCGAGGGGAAAAGAAAATAAGTTGAAAGGAATAGGATTCACAATAATAGTATGCATATGCATTTGCTCAGAATGAGAAAATCAGAGTGTGAAAAAGGAGAAATCGAATATTCCGTTATGCTTTGTGACTTGTGAAGATCGGGGTGCGGACACATGTGTAAAAGTGTACCTTTTTTCTCCCTTCTCGAGCTGGATTACGTGCACGCACACCATCCGCGCAGTCCTATGATCTCGGAATTCTGAACTCTGGACTGGAACAGAAATGAAGATTATTTTCTCAGAAAATCGTTTTGTTTTTGTGTGCACAAAAGCAGAACAGGGAATCCCTTGTTCCTCCTCTGACCTTGAGCAAATGTATCACATTATTCTCGTCCCCTTTCAAGCCCTGCTACTCTCCCCCTTCCCAACAAGAAATATAAAAAGTAAATATGTGAAATGTGAGCAAATGCAAGGCTCACCCACGCGAAAGTTTTAGTGTTGAACGTGGATTGGAGCTGTGAGTACATGTTCCGTTCTGCTGTTTGTACTTTTGTGTTGAACAAACTTATTTTATTTAAAATAATAATTTCGAATTTTCATCCAAACTCGAAATGGCAAGTGTCGACGTCGAAGACCCTGGAGAAATGGAACATGAGCCAACGTCAAGGGAAGACAGCAGTGACGATGAGATGCAAGTGATTTTTGACACCGGTGAAGGGATACAATTTCCAGGACATGACTATAATGTCATGTGGGATCCCGTGGTAATAAGTTTCTCTCTTTTTTCATATTCTTTTTTTGCTCTTAATTTGCATATTTGATAATGTTTCCATATTCCATCAACTCGTAGATTTTAACACATCTCTTCGACGTTCACAATTTGTCCGAGTTGAGCCATCTCCGTCTGGTGTGCAAGCGGTGGTACGAGCTGCTCCTCCCTCGCTGGAGGAGAGAGGTCATCCCCGTCGTTCACAACTTGGATCCACCAGGATCTGCACCATTGAATAAGCTCAATTGGGATAATATTTCCCAATTGTGGGAAGATGAAGAGGGAAGAAGCGACAACATTCTGAAGCTGAGTTCAAAGCCATATCACTCTTTCCATTTGATGAAAGCCCAATTCAACCGTAGCAGTTTGGAAAGCAAACAATTTTGGAAAACGGTTGGCTCCTCCATTCGCCACGTTGAGATAGAGATTGTTGACGTCTTCTCTGTGAAATCCTTTTTAAACACAATTTTTGAGGGGATGCCCCTCTTGGAGAGTTTGAGCTTGAGCAAGGTTCACTTCTGGAATGGGCATGGATGGAGAGGTGACGAATTTGGAGTAGTGGGACAGGATCTGCCTCCTCCTCCGAACAAGAATTTGAAGTGTTTTAAGTTATTGGATGGATGCAAGAACCGAATAGAATCCCAGTGGCCATGGCTTCCATTCCTGGAACACTTTCCAAATTTGGAGTCACTCCAGTTGGGTGGGGTTTCTCAGGCTTCCAGGATAGTCTCGAGCTTGGTGGATGCTTTGGAAAAGTTGGGTGGAAAGGAGGAGCAAATGTGCATTACTTCTCTCAACATATGCGAACACGTGTAAGTAAAAATCATTTCGCTGCCAACATTTTTCATTTAAAAAAATCATAAATACTGTTTTTATCAACCCCAGCCGCAACCAGACTCTGACTCCAGAGAATCCTAATCCAGCCGGCTTGAAGGGGCTTCTCAAACGGAAGGAGGTTCAGTTGAAATCTCTTCATTTTGAAATGACCTTGTTGGAAGACAGCTTTGGGAACGTGCTACGTTCCGTTGTCCAGCTTCACGGTGACACTCTTTCCAAGCTACATTTACACAACAGCGCCGATTCGAACAGGACGAAGCCTTACAAAGACTTCCCCTGGGGACATGGCTTACATTCCCTTGCAGAGATTCATTTGAATGGACCCCGTCCCATTATGAGAAACTTGCACTTCCTCCAGCACACTCCGAATTTGAGAGTTCTTCACATTTGTTGTCGGCAAGATCTAGGTCTCAAGATTCTCAGCCTGAGGAAGGCACCTCCACTGGAAACACCCGCTTTGGCTCACCTCAACTCTCTCCGGATTGAGGGCGGTGGAAGGGATTTTCTCCTCTCGCTGGACCAAGTGGAAAGGCTGGCGAGACTAATGCCGAATTTGAAAAGACTCAAGTGTCCACTGAGTGACGAGGCGGTTCGAGTTGTTTGCGAGAAGTGGAGGGGTCTGAGGATGCTGGAAACTTGGAATGAAAAGTTGATCGACAGTGCTGTCACCGGACTTGGAAGGGGTCTGCATGGAAATGAAGAAAGCTGTCCTAATCTCACTGACCTGAAGGGTATTACATTATGTAAACTTGAAGGCCCTGTTTTCTAAATTTCCATAAAGTTAAATTAAAAATTAAAAAAAAATATTTTAAAATTATTTTAGATTTAAGAGAGTTGTCTCTTGGGAAGGTTAATAATCTAACGGATTTATCTGTGTACACTGGGTTTTTGAAGATGGACCAACTTCGTGTTTTGAAGATCACAGTGTCCCGAAAAGTGCGTAAATAATACGAATTTGATACACAATATTAGTAACAAAATCAAGTAAAAATGGAATGATAACCAGGTTTGATTTTAAATGAGTTTCAGATAAGTGTGGCAGCGTTCAAAGCATTAACCCGGAGATTTCCTGGGACGGAGGTAAAACGCGAGGAGTCGGGTAATTTTGGAAGAGCGAAGGAGATTGTCCCGGATATGGTTCGTCGCATGATGGAGTTTGGACCCATGCCAGTTGGTAGAGGTGGGAGACAGTTGGACGAAGAAGAATACATCGATGTTCAGATAATTCCGGTATAATTTAAGCAAAGTAAGAAGCCCACAGGATCAAAAATAATTTTGAGAGGAAAATTCCATTTAAAATTAGCCTAATTAAAATTTATTGTTTATTGTTTGAATTTACTATGAAAGCATGAACTGGTTTAATTTAATGAGCTGTCTTCAGCAATTCATTATTCTTTTTATATTATTAGTCTTTTTATTTATTTTGAAAACCATACATATTTTACTGCAGCTTTGGACTGACGCCCCGTCGGGCAAATACATTGTACACAAACTATTTTAACTACATAATTGAATGTGTTACTAACATTCTAACTTTATTTAAAAAGTAAGTATTAAATATGTTCGGGTTTCCAACAAAAGGGATATATATCTACATACAATATTTTTAAAAGGATATTTACTCGTATACAAATACTCATTTCAGTTCACCTTCTTCAAATAGATTCATTCGGAAAATTATTGCCATTTTTATCGTTGTTCACGTCTGCTCAAATATTGTTCAGTGAAGCTAAACTTGTGTCAGAGTCAACATGTCCTAATATAAAAGTCATACGCAAAATGTTTAATCTCAACTATTTTATTCGTTGTTACATTTATTTCTTATGACAACACTGAAACCATTTCATTCTTCAAATTCGGCCAGGAGCTATAAACCACAACATTTTACATTATCCCGAAAACTCCAACTTCCATAAGCTACTATCTACTTTTGTTCCAGGTTTCCAAAGCAACGGATACCTGTATTGATCATTTTTGGGATATTTGTACTTACTCGCATAAAAATACTCATTCCAGCCCACGTTCTTCAGATAAATCCCATCGAGTGTCTCATTAAATTCGACATACCAATCACACTTGCCAATTCTATTTTGCATACTCACCCACCTGCGATCTGCCTCTATTTGAGTCTCCTCCTCTGAACATATCCCCCAGACACATAAAGGAACCTTGAAGTCCGTGTAAGCACATAGATTCCATCCCGAGTCGACATTCCGTATCCCAAACCTAATTTCCCCATCCACTTCCACCTTTTCGAATCTCCACAACGATTTCTGGGGAACCTGAGGCTTGAAGTGAGAAGTGAATACGCGCTTGGTACCGTCTTCGAATTGATATTCACTTCCTCCTTCGTGCAAGTACTCGTTGTACAATGAGTAGTACTTGTTTCGAATGCGACATTCTCCATTCCAAACGACATCCCGAACAATTAAAGGGTACGAATTTTTTAGCAATTCTAAACCAGTTTCCACGATTTCCTTTGGATCTGGGCCATTCAAATTTTCAATTGCATCTTTAATTCCAAACGCGACAAGAAGCTGGTATCGGTCCTCCTCTTCAGCCAAGAGGGTTTTGAGTATGGCCAATGATTCATATTTATGCACGTTCCACCTCAACTCTTTGACAAAAGCGAAGGTATTCTTCAAGTTGGCCAAGTTTCCATCCAAAGATTTGTGAATTAGTTGTGCCAAGACTTGATTGAAGGCATATCCCACTGGAGAGATTATGGGCGGACTTGCAAATTCAATAATATCAGCAAAATCGTTATTTCGAACTTTGTATGCCCACTCATTCAATAAATGTTCAAGGGTCTTGTCAACATCCGCCTTCAGTTTCTGAAGTGGCGCACAAGAATATAAATTGATTGAGGTACAGCCGCGACCAAGCTCGTCATCAATCAACTTCTTTAGAATGATGAGCTCCCATCTCTGAGGGAAGTCCTTCAATGAACCAAATAAGTTTGAGAGCTCCTCAAAGTTCATATCCTTTTCCAAGTTCTCAATCGAAATCATTCGTTCTGAAATCAAGGTTTAATCCATTTTAAACTTAAAATTATTTCGGTCGTGATTATTTTCCGTAATATACCTGCAAATGGTGATTGGTCTATCTGCCTTGAGGCGTCATAGTTGGACTCGACACTGGCGGAGAAGACTTGTGCTGCCGGATGACAAAGGCAAATGAAAAGGGACAAGAGCCACAAGTCGAAACAAATGATATTTTTCATGTTGACAGTTATTCGGAATAATATAATCGATCGATTGAAATAGTTGCCCTTGAATTTATTTTAGTGACTCGGAGCAGGAGTTGCTGACTTGTTCTTCCTAAACTTGGCAAGTGAATTGTACACTCAAATTCAAATCTGTCAGCTTTTATACATGAAGGAATGACGATGTTGACACGAAACTGTGTCGGGACGGGAAACATTGGGTTGCCCCAATATTTAAAGCAACAAGAATTTGTTTAATGAAGGATTTTCGGGATCACGATTTCATGTTTATTTACCCCAGAAATGATGGTTAAATGACAAAGGAGTATTGAGGGATTGCGCATCAATTTTTGTCGGTAGCTGACCAATCCCTGGCGTAACAATTATGTCGGGAGTAGGAGTAAACACTTTTAAGTACAAGAATCAACAATCAGCAAAACTTTAATCCTGAGTACACATACATTTAAACATAAATGATTTTTATTGTGCAATTAACACATGTTATTTTCTTGTTTGCTAACGCCTATGGTGAGTAACTTCTGTGAGTTCACTTTATTCAGGTAAGTTAAAAGTGCGCGTGCGTCACCGTCACCTCACTCCAAACGGTGTACTAATGAAATCATACATGTGCATATTGTATCAATATAGACATCTTATGACATTTCTTTATTGACTCAACGAGTCCTCACCCGGCTTCCACTTTATGCCGGAGCCAGTACTGAGAAAGAAAATTCTGTTTGAGATTTCGTATTCAGGAAGACATACAACTGGAAATGCATATTCACTGTTCAAATTTTGATACACATTTTAGCTCTATTTTAAATACAACTGCATACATGTGTTTGTTTCAAATTCTAATAAAATAACACAAATTTTGAGAAAATTCTAAATCTAATCAAAACAATATTTCAATATTATTACCCTGTTTGAAAATTTGGTTTGGAACGTGTTAGCATGTAAATACTCGACAAATCCTCAACGAATTATGTCCGAAATGAACTTTTCCCCGTGACCTCGATGGGGAATGATTTGTTTTAAAATCCAATATTTTATTCAGATTGTGAATTGAGAATATAATTATATTATTCTTCCTTTTTCAGACACACAACAAAGCCTTCCTTCGAGTCGGAATAATAGTCATTTTAAGTAAGAGTCTATTTTTATGAAATAAGCATACATTTGCATTTACATATCATCTCGAGAGCGCTACAAATAAAATTTTACTCTGACCAACCAGCAAGCTATTTGGAATCAAATTAAAATAGTATTTTAGTCTCGATCTCGAACAACTGTTCCTCCAAGCCGAACACTTCTCTCGCTTTTGTCCACCTTCTCGTCGAGAGCCTTGAGCATTGCCTGTTTGTTTGGGTAGGATTTGATTGCTTTCGAACCGTAGTCAGTGAGGATTGGAGATATTACTCTTAACACAACATTAAAGGTTTGCGGCACTGCAAAAAATAAATGCAAACATCATTTGTGAAAATCTCTTCTTAAAACTGAAACGAAAATGAATTAATGTAAATGATTGAAAATATAAAATGAGAAACTTACTGTTTAACAACATGATATTATCAAACAAATATGGGTAGTGGTGTTCGACTATTGTCGCCCAACTAACGAATAAAGGAAGACCTACAATCAGAGTAATTATTGTTCAGTAAATTGCTAATAATCTCGATATTTTAAAGTAGCGATATGAACTTACAAGCTGCGCAGGCGGACGAGATGACGTTGAAGTTTTCAAGTTCAGTAAGCATTTGAGCTTGGGAAATCATCTTCCCTTCCGCCCTTCCTTTGAACAACCGTCTTTGGGTCAACTCCAAAAATCTTGCCACACTAATACTCAGTTTCTTACTTTGTCCAGAGAGAATTCCTTGCCTCAAGTTCCATTCACCAAACCAAAATTCGCAAACTAAATGCACACAAAATGTGACAAAAATAATATGTTAGTGAAAATATCCGAGTTTGACGATTTTTGGAAACAAAGTCAATGTTCAAATCAAAGCAACCCGGCCGTCCAGTCCTATCCGTGGTATCATGGTAGAAGGGAAACTACTTCTGAAACTCCTCCCACTCTTCAGCATTTTCCTCAGATGTGCCAAACTTGTCTACCTGATGTTGTTCTCTCCATTTCAGATGCTGTACGCCACTCATTCATATCCAACAAAATGCACTTAATTAATGAACTTTCGTAAAAATTCCATGAGCATTTCAAACAATAACTTACGTTAAGAAACATAGTTTCAGCTTGACGAAGGTTGAATCGCTTTGCTACACAATCCAAACATCAACAATTTGACAAGTATAATTACTCAAAATTATAATCTTTTTTTTCAAGTTACCCCTAAGCCAGTGGATCCAGTAGAGATCATCCTTGATATAATTATGAGCGTAGGATGACTTTGGCACTTTCGGAATCACCATGGGCTTGAACTGGTTTTGTTGTATTAAGAGGTAAAAACACGCATATTTTATAAATTAGTTATTTAAAAAAATATTTATAGCTTAAATTACCCTTTGTAAAGCATCCCTCTCGCTGGCCGAGATTCTAGTGTCCTCTTCGTATGTAAGAGAATTGGCCAAGGATACAAGAGAAAAGAGTAGTAGATAGAAGGCAACTTGCTTCCACATCGTGTTTTTTAGATTCCTGGAGAAATTGGAAAAAAATATGTTAAAATAGTTGGGAGAGAGGATGAGAGGAAATTGTCTGAACTCTAGACTGATAATATTCTCCGAACTCGGGTGAACTTGAGTTTAAATTTGCAATCCTCCTTTTATATTTGCTAATATTGAGCGAACAAGCAACAAGTCATCCCTCCGTGAACGGCTTCTCAGTAGAATTTTGAAACAAAAAATTAACAAAAAACAACTAGCAAAGTTGGATCGAGTGAGTGTACATGTGGCTGCTGATGTTACATCAATTTAAAAATGTGTTAGCTGTACATGTTTCATAAATACCTGTTCCTCTTGCTACTTTTGTTGTGGATGAAAGAGAGGGACTGTCCTTTGCTGTGGGCTGTCGTAATTCTCATTGCCATGCATAAAAATATAAAAATGTGTAGCTTACCAAATAAAATAAAGGCACACTTGCACCAGTCAGTAAGTTGTGACAGTGTTCTTTATCCTTTTATTCAAATAATAGGTAACAGAACAACTTCGTCATGCATCTTGTTTCTTTCTCAATTATTTACATTTATTCACCTATTTTCCGAGTAAACACGCCGCAAAATCTTACGGGCTACTGGGTACACGGACGGAGCTAATCAGTTGTAAAGTAGCTTTTGACAAAAATTTGTCGAGGCACAGACAGACTTTTTCGGAATTACAAATGAATGAAACACGGGATATGTTGAGCTTGACTAGTGAAAATGTTTCAACAAAGAGCAGTGCTAGATAAAGTAATCACCATTGCCTACCTCTTTTTTGGATATTTTTCCGGGCTAGTATGCAAATGAGTACGTAGTAAGAAGGGAAACCAGTCTTTGAAGGCAACAAGGGAGTGGATGAGTTGCAAACAATCACCGCGACGAATAATATGATGGTCGCATCATATCATCAACTGGATTGTGGATTGTACAACAATTTATAACCGTAACCATTGCAGCCACAATCAGAATCAGCAAAACCACAAAAGTGAAACAAACAATATTCGAGCGTGTTGCTCTTACGAAGATGTCAAATTTGTGTGCCACCAGTTGGATCAAGTATTCAAAGCGAATTGGTGCTCTGGGTGCGATCATCTTGTAAACATTTTGTCACTCTTGTAGGCATTGCTAAGCACATCTCCACCGAGAAGGGAAATTCTAATCACTATTCTCACGCGAGTCAATTTCAAAATTGAGGAGGGAAGCCCTGTTCCTTGTTCCAGTAGAACTTGAGTAACGCATAAAATAATATGGTTGCTTTTCTGCAATTTATAAAGAGCTTGGACCTTGCTGAGTACCGGAATTGTGTACTTGATCTCCATGGAGACGGCCAGGATTAGTAGCCAAGTACCCCCAATCGAAAATGTTTGTAAGTTGATCAAAAGGCAGCCTACTCATTTGCGGCCGCCCACAACTCACAAAAAATTGCGAACAATATATTTATCATGAATTGCCACAGGATATAATGAAGAGCGTAAAGACGGCGATTTATTGTCGTATTTTGCAGATCTCTAGTATTGATCCCATCGAATAGTTTAGCTGACGCATATTGGTCATGATGAGACAGGTACCTCAAACAGTAAATTCGAGACTACACCGGGACGAAATTGCCCTGCCCCATTAAATAATTTATGAGTCTGAAACTAAAGTGGTTGTATAATTTTTGCAAAACAACTCTCAATGCTCAATATTTGACCTTGTCACGTGATTTCTTATCCAACACAATAAATTTAATTGATATAAGATATGACGTGGGATTTATTTTCACCGAGTATTCACTACGTTTTATTTTTATTTCTTAGATGCAATGAATTTGTAAATATCTATTTTATACTTTGCGTTAAAAGAAGTACATTTTCGACGGTTTATTGAACCTCTTTGCCGCAAATTTGTGATTTTGTCGTCGTCTTCGTTGTACATTGCCTCGACATGTACAAGCTTCGAAGAGGACATTTTGACACCTATTGGAAATCAGGTGGCGCAAATGGCTGATGTTTGCAATTCCGGATCTGCAAACACTCATTACTTTCGACATGGCAATCTGACAATTCTCAAGAATGAAGGATAGCATTGAAAGTGAAATGCCAATAAGAAAAACTGCAAATATGACTAAAATATTTCCATCCATGCCTGGAGCTTTTCCAAGAATACGTTCATTTTCCCTTCTCGAGTCAAAGTCCTTTTTGAACACATTCTGACAATAATCCCAAAGCCCACCTCCACCAGCACTCTGAATTCTCTTGAGCACGAATACTGGGAGTGAGCCTCCAAGGATGAATCCTATTCCCGGCGCAATCAGTGTTTCCTCCCCAACGTAAACAAATCTTTCTCTATCGAATCTCTTCAATTGCCTCGCCACGTCGACGCACATCTTTTGAGGCAAGACTAGTGCAGTTTTGTTACATTGTTGGATGGCATTCTTCAAAAGCACTAGTTCTCGCTGAGAATAAACTTGTTCATTGTACGAACGTGGGAGGTGGGTGGGAACTACCTTTTTCAGCTTTACAAAATCCTTCTGCATTTCACGCACAACAGATATTGTTGAAGGATGAATTTTAGTCACGTTTCGTATCATTTCCAGTCGCTCGTCTTCCCTTCCATCGAACTTTTCAGAGAATGTATCTCGTGACCCTCGCCTTATAAATATGTGCTCAGTAATTTGGGAGCGGAGAAGAAATGCACTTTTAAAATTCTTTGCAAATCCTTCAATAGTGTGGTCGAGATGCCAAATTCGGGTGAAGTTTCCAAGAGCAAAATTGAAGAATGTCGACGTCGCCCTGACAAATATATCAAATTCGTCTGCTACAAGTTGCTTCAAATTTTTGTATTGAATCTTGTCTCTGGGTGCGATGATCTTGTACACATTGTCGCTCTTGTATGCGTTGCTGAGAACAATTCCGAGAAGGAGGAAGGTCCCAATGGCGAATCGCACTTTTTGAATTTTCAAAAGCGAGTCGGGAAATCCGACACCCTGTTCCAAGTAAGCCTGAAACACCTTCAAAACGTTTTCCACCTGGAAACGGAACCTCGCAGGTCTCTCGCCACAAACAGGAATTGCGATAGCGAAAACGAGAGGAAGTAGAAACATCATAAGCCAACTACTCAAGTCAAAAATGTTTACGAGTTCCTCGAATGCAAATTTCTCCACCGGCGGTCTCCCACAACTGACGAAACGGAGAAAGTTTAGGTTCTCCGGGAACGCCACAGCGAAGAAAGAAGGAAATCCCGAGCCTGATTTACTGTCGTAGTGGCGAACGTCCAACCGAATCCCCACAGAAAACAGGTTCTGGGCCTCCTCAAGCCGAACTCCACACTGAAATTGGCGACCTTCGTACAAACTATAGTTGCCCATGATTGACTTCCACAGATGGGCGTACGCGTATAATACAAGGTTAAGCGGCCGGTTTTGACGTTGGTATTGGGAAGAGCTTCTTATGCTCATGGTTTCGCATATTTGAAATGTTTTAATCAACTCGACCTCATCGGCGTCGTTGGCAAAAGTAGACATTAGTTGCAATACCGTCACGGAGTTGACTGTCTGACTTGTCATCGCTGTAACTTGTTCAAAGCTGCTTGTTTTCCAGAGGCTCAGCCGAATTGGTCTAATTTCGTATCGATTGTACTCCGGAGATATTGACTCCACATTTCTAATCCAAGGATTATTGCCCAAGTCCTCAATGAGGATTCGAAGGAATTGTTGATTGTAAGATGTGGAAGGGTGATGAAATCTCAAATTCAAGAATATCGAACGAATCCATTTGACGCTATATTCCAAGTGTTCGTCCCTTTTTATCAAGTCCATCAATTCCAATGAAGAGGCCGTTTCGTTCATGAATGGTATTCGCTGCGCTAAATTGTGCACAAACTGAGAGCAAAGTCGGCATTCCCTTTCCAATTTTGAGGGCCACACCAAAGCACGAAAGTTTGGTGTAGTTGACGGCAAGACGTTGCGGATCCAGTGTTTTATAAGGTCGCTTTCTGACTTGAGCGAGTTGAATGTCCAGACATTTGGAACTGGATCTGGGAGCTCTAGCGTACCCAATCGAGAAGTCGGCAAAGTTAGGATCTCCCACGGAAACAAATCAACTTGCAGTTGACAATTCCAAAGTTTGGAATTTAACGCGTAATCTGGGAGTTTGATCTGGACGCAGACGTAGTCGTTCTCACAGAATTTTGGCCAATGAGATTTAGTTTGGGTTTTGTTCAGGTGTTTCCACATTCCAGTGGCGATCCAGTGCAGCCTATACAGGTTTGCGTTTCCAGCGTTGCCAGCCTTCTGTTCTGACAGTAGCGCGGGCTCAAGTTTTCGAAGGATGAGGGGAAATTGGGACTTGATTGAAGTGTGGCTTTCGTAGTTGGTAATGTGAACTAAGCAGTTCTGAAAGGGACGGAGGAACTCTTGGAGATCCAGGACATCTGGGAAATTCCAGTTTCGATCCATGTTCAAGGGGACGATGGTAGTGGGGGTTGAAGTATGTTCCCTTGTGCGAAATACCTTTTCTGCTGAAGACGAAAGCGCTAAAACGCCGCAGAAAGCGAATAATATAATGAAGTACATTTTTATGTTTCTCGATATGACCCGAATTTTCCAAAATTGAGATTGAGTTTCGTGTCGTATGTCAGTATTGTCAGTAGAATTGAACTAGCGGCAGATTTTTGTTTCGCCTGAAAAGGAAAGTAAGCAAGAAGGTATGCGTCGTTGTAAGGTATTCATCGGTTTACATTTACATTTGATTTGATTATAGACATAGGTACCTCAAAGTTATCACTTATCAATCATGATAATGTTTTCACCGATTTTATTGATGTTTGGTTACCTTGAATTTGTTGGCACGTATAAACGTCGAGTTATAGTATCTAAGTGCTCCTAACGACAAGAAAAAGAAAATCAATAAAGCCGGGACTCTTGGCTAATTTTAGAAGCAACTTAACTTTTACGAGGGAACCGACTATGTCGCTTTTATTTATATTTACAAGTTTATGAGTTTATCAAATAATTAAATTAAACGAAACTTGTAATTGTTTATTATTTAGGAAATAAAACAACTTGTTTTATTAAAACAACATTCCATCAAATTTGTTCGATTTAGTTTGGGAGATTTAGCTTCTTCGCAAAGGCCACACTCGTATGGTCTCTCATCATCATTATGAGAATACATAATGTGCTCTCAGATTTAATGGAAAATATATCACACTTCTCACACTTGTGCTGTGAAGTATGCCTCCTCTCCTCACGTGCTTTGAAAATACGCCATCCATCATGAAGTTGCATTCTTGTTTCTAATAGCAAAATACGGAAATAAAATAAAATGGTCCACTCAGCACTGTGTGATTTTTGAGATACGTTGTCATAACTGGTTTCTTCAATCCCAACCATAAGATATAATTTTGGTATGACACACGACACACAACACTTGACAGTACTTGATCACGCTGACTTCTGACTTTGTAAGAGGGATATTTATAGAAACGCGAAACATGATGAAATACGGCATTGTTTCCTTTTTTTCTCGCTTACTTTTTTCCTGCTTCTATTACTAATATTATTATTAGAGATAGAGAAAATATGCACTTAAAATGGCCATTATATGCATGCAAATATGCACTAAAAATCCAAAATATATG